>VWPV01020124.1:0-62433 GCA_013389885.1 Geococcyx californianus
AATGTGAAGGTTTGAAATATTCACCGTTCATGAAGACGTAGGCCTGTTTCCATGTATATACTGCTTACCTCTCTTTCAACAGTGACCTTTTCCTATGCAGCCTTCTGAATTTTCAGAAAAAGAAGAAACACAGCCGAGATTACTGTCATGTTCAAAATACATGAAAATACACAACATTTCAAGGACTTTTTCTTTCTCTATTTTTTTTTTCTGTGATGTGTGTTTGTGACCCCTGAAAGACTCTTCTTGTTGAGAGCCAGAAAGCTAAATTTTTTCAAACAAAGACTTTGCACAATAGGGACTGAGAGAGCTACTTCCAAGTGGAATCGCTTCCCTAGAGGGTTAGGTGTGCCAGTGCATATTTCATTTTTTTTAAATTTTTTTCTGGGACTAGTTCACACACATATATATTAGTACTAGGTTTCTCCTAGTTTGGGCAAAATTACTCCTCTCCTGAGAGGAAGGAATGACAGACATACACTATAATTCGTACAAGCTCATCGCTAATGATTCTGCAACAGCAGAACTGAGCCACGCGAGAGGACCAGCAACACACACCTTAAGGCAGGTGTTATTTTTGGTGAAAAATGAGCAATTTTTTTTCCAATGGATGAGACCAGGATGATTTTCAAAAATGCACAGTGTGTATTTTTAGATTGCAGATGTCCAATAGCAGTAAGAATGCTGATGAAATGCATAAACAGCTTCTTCATATATTCTCATATAGATGTCAATCTGTATTACAGAGAGCAGGAGAGAGAATGAGTCTTTTTGGCATCCATAAGACACTGTCAATATACACTCTGTTTCAGAGATTATTTTTTTAAGGCAATTCAAATTTTTTCTAAAATTATCTGACTACTGAGGACAAAAGAAACGGAATCATTTGCATTCACATAGCGACGTCTTTTTACACAAGCACCATTTATGTCTTGTAATAAAGCATTACAGACAGACTACTGCGATTTTTTTTTCCACAAACTTAAATCCGAAATCGTAGATAAGGCACTGTTGGGGATTATCAGTGGATGGATGTGTCTGGCATGAGTGTTATTTTTGGTTTATCTTCATTAAATGAGCCATTACCAGGGAAGAGAAGTTGTTGTATACTTTTATTGCCTTCCACTGTTTCCACTGTCAAATCAATAAGACTATTTTGTGACTTTGGTTATAGTACTGGTTCTAACTCCATTTCGTGACTATTGGAAATAGTTCATTAGGTTTTAAAACAGCAAGGAGGAGAAGTGCTCTTGAGCTGCAGAATTGGACTGCTATTATTTTAGATTTGTGAATATCCTCTATTTTGTCATAATACATAAGTAAAAGCTATCAAATAAAAAATAGTAGTTCTATTATATGACGTTTTTCAAAGCCCTCAGATTAAAAATTAAAATGAAACAACACGAAAACCCCCAAACCCAACACATCCTGAGTAGTTTCTATACAGAGACAAGATTACTGTCTACACAGTGGTCTATACATCAAATTTACAGGAGTCTCTCATTTTCCAAGTGCTTTCTTATCATATTCACAATTATTATGTTACAGATATCTATACTATCTATACTACCATAATATCAAATACTTTATATCTATGGGAAGAGATGTTTCATGTCTATTAAATACCTCAGAAAAAATGGTTAGATGAATATGATTTCTCATTCTCCTTTGCATTTAAGCTAGTGGTTTTAAGAGATGGCCCTAATGAGTGGCTAAAGAGGAACCATGTCTCTCCTCATGCTATCATTATCTTAAACATCTTGAAGATATTCTCCCAACATGTGACAGAAGAAAAAAACGTGATGTCCCTATATCTCTTGTCACAGCACATATCCCTAATTCACTGACTGATAACATCAGTAGTACATTAGCAGGATTTAGTTCAGGAGTAAGTGATTTGTAATGCTATTCAGTATTTATTCTTCAAATCATGTCCTGAAATTTGGTTATGATAGAACAATTTAATTTTTTTTTCTTTTCCTGAAACTCAGCTGTAGTTAAGTAAAAGTTGTTCTTAGAGCTTGGTAATAAGTCTCTTTTCATTAGATCATATTTAAACTAAGAAATTTTCTTTTGCAACTTTCTTATCTTCTAACATCTTCAAACAACTAGAAGAAAAAGATTTCACTAAAGAACTATAATGTTCTCACAATTCGAAAAAAACCCCAAAAACCTTTTTTTTCCTAGTTACTCAACAGAATATTCTCACTGTTTTCAAAGTCTAACCTATCTCAACTGGACCTCATTTTAGCATTACAGGAATGACATGTAAAAATTCATATGAGGCTTATTTAGGCAAAATATTTGAAATATTTTCTATTACCTCAGTGTAACAGTAAGTTCTGCTGTAATAACACACAAACAATAAATCAACTCAGCAAAATGTGAATGGATGTTTCCAAACTTCTTTGTGCTGAAGATTAAGTTTTGTTGCTACACTGTTTAAGCTGGCAGACAATAGATTCTCTACCTTTGATATTATTTGCATTTATTTTAAAGATGTATTTGTCATATTGTTGCCCTAATTTCTCTTATTTGGGTTGTAACACATATCTGATAGTGCGGTGACTCTGAAACTGGTACTTCTAACATTTAATAGGATTTCTTACAGATAAGTTTATCATAATTCAACAAATGCAACAAAAAACAATGGTATAACCTAACTAAAATTTTTATAGTGTAGATGTCATCTCAATAATAAATAAAACTTAAATTAAAACTAAAATGTTTCCTATATTTTAAAAAGTTAGAAACTGCTATTATAGACAATAAGAACGAAGGATCTCAGGTATTCTGATTTATTCATTTTGTCCACTGCAGTTGGAAGTGCCACTGCAGAAATAAGTGAAATGTTAATACCAACTTCTCACTGGAGGAAGACATTTGAGAACAGATTTTTTTTTCTAGGTTTTCATTTTCTGCATTTTTTTATTATTATTATTTTTGCATTTTTTCTTACATTTATGTAGTATTAACTTCAGATTTCCCTTTAATATTTGTTATACTTTATTTGTCCAGTCATTAGTAATTAGAGCAAATATATGGAAGACAGTACCTTATTTTTTTTTTTATTCTTTGAAGAAACTTGCCTGATTGTGTCACTTCTGCAATAGTCTCTGCTGTAGTAAAGTCAGCTGAAATAGAAGAATAATGTCTCACCTCACCGTATAAGAACTGGCTGTTAACAGAAGAACACTTCGACTTTGCTGGGCAAATGAAGGTCTGCATAAAAACTTACTGCACCTTCAATTGCTGAAGAGAGAAGAGGGAAGTCCCCTTTGAAGAGGGAAGTCCCTCTGAAGAAGAAACCCCTCTCAGTTATGCATTCTGAACCTAACTTTACTCTTGAACACGTGAGGTCAGGAGGCCAAGAGATCCCTAAAGGTTCACCGTTTTCTGTTTAGTTGAATGAAGTATTCTATTCAAATTAAAATCTTTCTTTTATATTACAATAAAATTAAAGTGAGATCTGTACTCTTATGAATAATTAGAGTCATCAGAAACAGCATGGAAATAACTTTGGCCGTAAAAAACCTGCCATGAAAGCATTTTGGTTGAATGTAGTGCTGATAAATGTCTCGTGAAGAATGAGGGGTTATTTCCTCCAGTATTTTGAATTTATGCCAAGATTTATCTATTGAACGAGAGCTTTGAAATTACAGTCATTGTTTGTGTGTCTTTTTCAAGTGAAGTAAATTCTATCAAGTACCTTGTTTACACTTCTCAAATTTATATCATGTCATCTTATAAAGATGCTCAATTTAATGCAATTCAGAGGCAATTTGACAACCAGTGTCCATTGAAATACAGTTGAGAAAGACAAACAAGAGGAACTGTAGAATGTGGAGAGCTTGACCCAGCAGTTAAGTAAAGAGAAACGGAATGTCTGCACTGGACATCCCAGAGTGTAATGTTTTCACGATGTCCAGCTTTTCAAGCTGTTAGTGCACTTGCCTCACTGTAAATTGTATGTATCCATCGTTTTATCAAGGATATACATTCTACTATCACAAAGTACAAGAACTTCCATTTTGATGGTATACGTAATTTCAGGAGATATTCAGCTAAATAGTGGTGTGCTAGGCAAAGTTTTCTGATGTATCCAGGAGTATGGCTTCCCATCTTGTGTTCATACTGAGGTGGAACTTGACATAGGTAGTTGAAAGAGGGTTTGAGGATCACAGTATCGCAGTATCATAAGGTTGGAAAAGACCTCTGAGACCATCGAGTCCCACCTGTTACCCAACACCTACACCTACTCCTACTGGTCAACTACACCATATCACTAAGTGCCTCATCCAATCTCTCTTTAAACACCTCCAGGGACGGTGACTCTACCACCTCCCTGGGCAGCGCATTCCAATGACCATTCATCCTCTCAGTGAAGAACTTCTTCCTAATGTCAAGCCTAAACCTNATGATTGGGCAACGTTGGCTGTTACTGCCAGCCACCTAATAAATTGACATACAAGAATTTCCATTTAAAATAATAATCAGATCATCACAAAGTGTATCTCTTTTAAGGATTTAAATCAGCTTGTTAGTCAGTCAAAACTTCATCTTGTATAATAATGTATCAATCCACAGAAAGATATACTAACTCAGAAAAAATCACTATCCAACCACATAAAAAACCCACATAAAACAAACAAAAACACTCCAAAGCTGTTCCTCCATGGAGGAATTCTTAAAATTCTTCTTTGGGGAGCAACCCACAGCCTGGATCTGCTGTCACTACTTATTCAAAAGTTTTATGTTGGCCTTAGTTGCTGCCTCAGGTGCTGTGAAAGTGCCCTGGACAGAGGCTCCTTTCTGTTCCTTGTTTAGGCAACTGAAATTTCTGGCTTTAGGGAGATTGGTAACAACATCTAAATCTACTGGCCTTCTTGACCAAAAAGTCACCATTGTTTTGTCCAGTGAAACATTTTTCTGTAGGAAATCTTGGCTAAGATACTAAAAATGACAGTATAAAATAGAATGGGTTTGCTCAATGTCATAGCTGTGGTGTTTACTCTTGATTTGAGTTTTAATAATCACATTTAGGTTAACATGAAGAAGTATTCAAGTTCCAGAACTTCACTTTATTTCAAAGTATAAGACTTTCAGTAAGAAATATTGCTAAGTTTGAAGGAAAATAACAATGATTTTGATTGCTAACTTAAACAGATAAAGAAAAAGCCCATTGAATCGGGTCATGCATATTAATTATGGAGTTTCAAGAAATATATCGCAAAAAAGAAAAAAAGAAATAAAAAAGAATGCAGAAGTCTTTGAGAATTCCCCCAAACAAACAACTATGTTAATCCCAGAAGCTGTCATTTTTGACTAATAGCAACAACAAATTTTGTTCCACAGGACTGTTGCCAGACAGGAAGCTATGCTTTATTCACTGCTCAAAAACATGTTGAATGCTTCACAAACATATTTATTTTTCAGAAAAAGATACTAATCTGGACTTGAAGAACTGATGGTGTGCTACCTAAGAGAAGTATTCAACATATTCTCTGGGATATCTAGAGCTATAAGAAAATTAAAATGGAGAACTGCTGCAAAATTACATTTAGACATAATCAGATTAAGTTCTCTTGTGCTTGAGATAGTAACGATACTGCTGTATACGTAAATAAATGGTATATGGTATCTTCAGAAGGCATTAAACATGAATCTTAGTTCATATATTTTTCAGTATTTCTCAAACATATGTAGAGATGCATATTTAAAAGTATTCAAGATGAAAAATTGCGTAATGCTAATGTTTCTTTTCAGGAAATATTGATACACATATAAAAATATACACACATACACAAAAAACCTCCACACAAACACTTACCTGTGCTGAGGGAACTATCCTTGAAATACATGTTATTTTTTAAATTCCTCTGTTTTCAGGCAGCATGTCTACACCTTAAGGCATTATTTCTTCTTCTAAATTGTCTTGTCAATGAGTATAAACATTTTTGATTAACAGATTGGAAGTAGCTTAACAACATGAAAAAAGTGGTTCCCAGTAATTAGATTAGTTCATTTCAGAGGAAAAGAAATCCCCCACAAAACTAAATTCTATCCTTTCTGTCTAATTCCCAGTTTTCTGCCATGAAAAGAGTTCTGAAATAGCACTGAGCTCTGGAAGACTTGACCACATAGGGCCAGTGGGTATAACTGTCACCTAGTTTTATGTGGACTCAGATTTTCCACCGCGGCTGTAGAAAACCTCTAGCTTTCATCACTAACTCATTATGAATCACAAACTAGTTACTTTGTTTATCGTTGGAAAACATGGTTGAACTCTCAGGGAAAATAGAAAAGAGGGGAGAGAGAATGAGTACATGGGCAGAGGGTGCAGACCATGTCTGGGTTAGTACCAAGACACCATGGGCTTCGGTTTCAAAGACTTGTCTCAGTCAGTCAGTCTGATAAAAGAAAATTTCCTCCTTCTTCCCAGTTTGCTAGCAATATGTACTCCCAGTGTGGTCTTAGGAGGGGAAATCTAGCTCTACCTAAAATGTAAAGACCTTTCAGTAAGAGCTGATTTCAGCTGCCTTTGGCTAAACAATTGTTTCTTCCACTTCCATTTTCTGCAGAACATGAAAAAAAAAATCAATTTCCAAGGCTACATCTGTACTGATGTCTTTTGTCTTATTTTGGGATGAATGGTACCACAAGAATATTAATTTACAGGATCATCATGCAGCAAATGAAAACCAGCCCACTTCTGCATAAAGGGTAGATCTTTTACAAGAATTGCTCTGCATCTTTTCAAGTACTAAAAAGTTAAATTTCTTGTATCTGATGTATTGCAGTCATAGTACTGGAGAAAAATAATTGCTTGTTTAATTTTTATCAATCATTATTACTGCTGTTCGTTGTGGAATTGTAGGAACGACATTTACCAGATAATTCCCTTTTTCCCTTCGGTTCAGGAGACCACAAATGTACATTACAGACTCTCTTTGAAATCTTTGATCTGCCACAAGAAAGAAGAGTTCCAGTGACAATGATCTAATATAAAGCATTCACTTCTGTCATCCTTTCACTCACTGGTCCAGACCTTCATCTGATGCAATTTGGCAGTAACTCCATTGAAGTCAGTGGAGCTCTGCCAATTCATGCTGCTGAAGATAAGTCCTATTAAGTAGTACTCTGTGCCTTGAATTTTCCTCATAATTCCAGCAACTCTGCATGCTGAATATGGGTCAGACTGTGAGCATTTTATTCCCAAGTCAAGCAATTCTTTTTTTTTTTTTTTTTTTTTACACAGATAATCTCACTGATGTGAGAAAAGTATCTTCTACAGCTGGTTCACCAGTTTGAGTTGGGAGACACAAATATAGCCCAAACTAATACTTAAATAGATAATAACTAAGGCAGAACAGAGATATAATTAAGTTTTCAACTAATCATGAGTGAAATCAGAATCTCGGTAAGACTAGTAAATATTAAAGAGGTTATGTGTAAATTAAGATTCAACAACAATGAAAAAATACATCATAATCTACCTTTATACATAGTAAGGTAGCTAAACAAATATAAAAATCCCAACATGTTAATCAATATAACAAACTGTAGGTAGGTGAAAATGCAGGAATTAAAACAGAAAACTAAATGAAAGATTAATCTGCTAAATAAAAACATATACTCTTAAAATAATCCCTATAAAGGAAGACTACAGTAGTTGATAAAGTTTTCTGAGAACATATTGAAACCATTTCAGGTTTCATAAAGCTAATACAGGATATACCTAACAGTGTAACAATTTACAAATCATTGACAGAAAATTGCCCTAAATTTCAGGCTTGTCAAGAATGTTTTATGGGTGTGAGTTTGGGGTAGTATAATGGATTGTCTTGTTTATGCCTATGTTTCTGCATTAGGACTCTGATTTAGTGGAATTTTAATTAAATTTGTTTCTAATAAGATACATCTATCACTATCTGTCACTTTGTAAGAAAGAGCTTAGTGCCTGTACCAAAGCTCATACACTGAAAACCATTTGGCAAAAGGTGATTTGTGTGTCTTATAATACCTATCTTTCAAACAAGCTTGTAGACAATAGCCTTTTTGCAGGAAAGGGAGATACAATTTTGCTTGTACATTGTGCTAGTTGTATCAATTTTTAATGCAATACAAAAGACAGAGTGGATTGTCTAGTATTAATAATTTATAAAGCCATCCACAAATTGGCTGCAGATAGCAATACAGAAATGGTCTCTCATATGTCTGTGTGGATAAACATTTCTAATTCAGGCTTTTTAGAAGATACTTTCTCTGTAGTTAGTAGACTTTTTGTTCAGTGTTACATCTGACCTTCCTTTGATTTATAGGCAGTTTGTCTGTTCCAAGTTAAAGTAGTATGGACCTACTGCTCCAGGTTCAGCCAAAGCAGAAGGCAGTTTACTAAAGCATAAATAGGCATGAGAGGTGACCCCAGAGACAGCGGATATTTCGGTTTCCTTGAACTAGGCAGTAAACTGTTGAATCTTGTGGAAGTAGAATTTTTTTAAAGAATTGCTACCAGCAGCTTGCTCATGTCAAGACTTTGGCTTACACTGAAAACCAGACAAATAAATTCTTCTCTGAAAGGCCACTCAACAACGAAATGACTCTTCCATACTCTTTCTCAAGTTTTACAGTATCCTTGCCCTATGTTTAGTCGTGGGTCTTCTCTGTTTTCTGTTTTCCTTTCTTAGAGTTCTTGAGCTTTTTCTATGCTCTTAGCAATAAACATCAAAGAGCAGGTGAGACAGGAGCAGCTTCCATTATGTGTAATTCTGCCTTTACACGTTGAACTTTCACTACTATATATTAATCGTGTAATTATCCTGTCCAGTGAGGACCGTGCTATGTTATGAAATGAAAAGATCATGGGAAGCATTGAAATGGCCTGACATGAAGTTGCAAATGCGATAGAAGGTGGGAAAAGTAGGTTGGAACCAGAACTCTTTTTCTTTCTATGTACTAAGAGCCACACTAGCTCTCTCTTGCTACTGGTGCAGGCATCTTGCCTTCAGCTACCTGGACCTGGATCTGCTCATCTTCAACACGTAAGATGTGTTTTGCCTGCAGCCACACAAGAAACCATTTCAGATACATAAGGATGTCCAAAACTTTTTCTGGCAGGGCAATTCAAAAGACTGGAGAGCTGGCAGAAAATACAAATAATCAGATACATCCTTGCAGTCCTTACATGTCATACGACATTCTTGACATCTACAAGACTAATGTGAGGGAAATTCATTGGTTCTTCAGTTAGTTATTCTACTCAGGGAACAACCAAAACACTGAAAACACTGGTAAAAACTCCTCTGACTTTTTGTGGGCTGTAAGGCTGCTCATGGGCTTTGTAAAGGTGAGCCGCTCCACCCTATCTTGTGAGTCCAGACCCACTCATCCAGTCCCAGAACATATGGTGAGGACTTGTGGATATCGCTGTGTCAACTACCAAATTGTTCACTCAAATACAGCCTTACTTAGAAATTTTTGTTATGTGACCTCAAATATAAAGTCTAAAAATTCTGAAAGTAAGAGTACTTTCCTGTAGCACTTTTGGAGTCAATCTGATCCAGGGCTGAAAACAGAAATAATTACTGGTTTAGACTCAGATCTTTTACTAATTAATGGAAATAGAAAATGTGCAGAGAACTGTTTTGACCCTTTTCAGGAGGAAAGAGGGGTGGCAGAATCATGCTCTCCTCGTTAGCCTTTTATTTTAATTTTGTTTAGCAGTTGTACATCTCCATTATTTATCCAGATCAAGAAGAATCAGGGAGAAAAATAAGCATTTCTAGTAAACTGCTGGGTCTTTCAGGGATGTTAATGAGACCCATATTAGCTTGTGTCAGCTTCAAGGCAGAAGATTTGCTTGCTTGCTCATCCTGATATGATTGGCTACCTGTACAAGCACAAGCCTTTTTCAGGTTAGTGACTGAGCACTTCTGGTTATCTTGAACTAGTGGCAAATCATGAGATTGTGACAACAGTGGCTAAGTAGCTCTAGTTTTCTGTAAAGAATTTTTAATTAGCAGTCTTGATGTTAAAGAATAGACCTGTCAGCAAGACACTGGATCAGCGTATACAGTTTATCCAAATGATGTGGGAGATCCAGCCACTGTGGTTTCTGGTTTAGCACATCCTCTCACACCAGGGAGTGCATAGTGTGAACATTTGCTACATGGTATTTGTGAGCAGCAGTGGCCTTGCTCACGTGTTTATGTTCTGCTGCACATGACATAAAACCCTACAGAATCAAAGCCTAGTTTGTGTTTTAACGGCCAAGGATGAGAGCAAGTCTACTCAGTCTCATACAAACTGAATAACCTTCTCTTTGTTTTCCAATAGAAAATAGAATGTTAATGCCATCGGGCAAGAAATCCTCTCGTCTATTCTGCACTGCCTGGGGAAATGGGGTGCTCATTCAGCATACTGAGTTTCAATCTATGGGACTCAGATGCAGTAATGAAGAGGCCCAAGGAAGGTTACTGGGATAAGAAGCACTCTTTACACCAGCTGATGAACACAAAATTCTTAAAAGAATCCCCACTGTATATTTATTTGGTACTTCTAAAAATTAAGTAAACTTTAAAGCTACAGATTCAGGTTGGACATCTGTGGCCGTGATATAAAAATTGAAAAATAATAACATCTCAGAGATGATTGTGTTTTGCAAGGTACATTCCTCTAGAAATTTAACAGTTAGATATATACACTATTCTTCACTATACTGTAAGAAAAACAGTGGAAAATTACCAGCACACTAAATAGGAATCCGTAGTGTGCAACAACAGCACAGCAAATTAATGAGAAAAAGTGCCTGGTGTACCAAATTGCCTCAAATGACTTTGTAAGGATGACTTTACAAATTAATTCTAGCACTGAAATCTTAGCTAAATTTTGCTACTTAGCGTAGCCCTTCAGAGCCATTTAGTGAGTCACTACTACAGAGATACTACTTTATTCTTCATAGAATAAACAAAGACTATTGAACTACTACAGAGCAGCTACTAGAACAATCTTTTATGAAGAGAGATTGTGCAGCCCTCTAACTGATGAAAGTACTTCTGCAGTTATATATAAAAGCTTGTTGGCTTGGAAATGATCTAAAGCACATGGATGTTAGAGCATTAGATATACAGTACATTTGTACCAAAAGCTTTCACCATAAATGAAGACTTGCAATAAGGGTTTTTCTAGTATAAAAAGAAATTCTTAAACAACATTAGAATAATTCCTTGAAATAGAAGTTAGCTGTCCTTTTTTTTGTGCATAATAATTTTATTATTATTATATCTGTTGTTATACAGAAACTAATGAAAAACCATCATAATTCTATTATATTTAATCACCTAATAGGTACTATACAGCCACCTACTCACATATTCTACACTTTTGACTTCAAAGTTACTGCTATTCTGTATAACCATTACATTAGGATATATCCTTTCTATTTGTAGGACTTCGTTTACTTTTTAATTGTCTCACGTTCCTGACGAGGACTAGCTGAAGGATTTCAAGGAAGAGTTTTATTTATAAACACTTTAGATTTCCACTTACAGACAAGTGTTCTGCAAGTTCTCTCCTTTACGGTTCCTGCAATATCACATGGGCTCTTTATGTTTGGAGGTTATCTGAAGGGAAGAATGTCCAAGATAAAGGGCTAGCACCAACAATGAGATGATTCAAAGAAAACAAATAGGAATTATATATGAAAACTTAACCGACTTCCCTAATCTAGCCCAGCCAATTAACAAAGGAACCTGTTTCCCATCCTTCTCCTCTCTAGAGAAAATCATACACTCAGAAGATTTCTTTGCCTAGAGACAGAACTGAAAAATTTATTTTCAAGTTTGTTTTTTTTTTTCCTGAGGAGGAAAAGAAAAGAGTATTTTAAAAATAGGACATAGAATGTCTCTTTCTTTATTCTACTGTCCTTGTAACTGGGTATTACCTATTTGCTGTTTGATAGAAAATACTACACCCACCTTAATGCTGAATTATCATACCTGGGTATCTCATATTACCCCAAGTAGTTTAGTCAATTTTTTTCCTACAAATTGTAGGAAAGTTGCTATGGTAGAAAAGATCAGTCAGTTCCTGATATGACCTCATTTTGTGCAATGACGACTGAAATGATGTTTAATGAACATCAGAAATTTACTCACATGTAGTAATGATGGTGCTTGAAAGTGGTTTATAATATTAGAATGTCTTGTCAATTTTTTTGTACCTTACACAGAAATTAAAAGAACATAGACAGGATCATTTTGATAGTGTTTTCTTTAGGTAATGTTATTATGTTGTCTTCACCTTAAACAGCACAATAGTGTATAAACTCACCTGAGAATGCAGATCCCAGTTTTAATCCTGTGCTGCGCATTCCCTACCCATGATTAATGACTCTGTTTTTCCCTTGCTAGCATATTCTCACTACAGGAAATAATTTTTTTTAACAATATTTCAAAATCCTCTCCAAAACTGCTAGCCCAAACACTCTTAAGTGTTATAAAATTTCTTTTTTTTTTTTTTTTTTTAAAGAATAACACTAATACTTGCAAGGCGGTTCTGTCAAGAATCATTTGGAATAAAGGAATGTTACTCAAGGGCATTCAGTACATTTCAGGTGCATCTAGGAACAGATGAGAAGAAAGGGAAGAATATGGACACTTATTGAAGATTAATTTAAATAAGAAATGTCTTGACAAGGTCCTTTGTGGACAAAAGAGATGTTGGTATGAAGAAAAGGGAGGTTGCCTCAGGTAGAAGGCTACATAATGAAACTTCAACTGATAGCAGCTTCTAATACTTAACGTCACTCACATTACCCCCACCTGCTTCACAATGAGCAGGTGCTTCTCTGCAGAAAAGTAATTATCTTCAAACTTATGCTATGTTTGTGGTGAGCCGACTGTTCAATTCACATGAGCCCAAGGTTTTGTATTTCGTACAACTTTATTTAATCACACCCCATGTTCACATTCAGTGCTAAATTAAGGCTGCAAAAAAAAGACCTTTCTTTCCTCTTGAGAGTCTGATCATTTTTACCGGCACCAGGGAGAAGAAATGAGCTTAAGCATAGTTCTGACATCAAGAAATCTGTCAGTCTCTCTAATCTGCCTAACCTCGTTTCTATCTCTATACTGTTAACGTCATAGTATCCAAAGAATATCACAAAAAAAATAACAAAAGATTCTTCAAACATATAAATAACAAAGAGAAAAAAGAGAGAGAATGGAATATAGATAAAAAGATAAAGGCAGCTCCCAAATGGAATTAGTACTTTACCTCATTTTCTGATAAAAGTGACAATACCAGGAGTGGGAGAGAGGCAGGAAGGCTCATGAGAACAGGGGCAAGAAACAGAAATAACAACAGAGGTGGAAACAAAATTTACAATGCTCAATACACTCAGGGCAGGGAGCCCTGATAAGCTCTGCAGCTGAACTGACAAAAGCAACCTCAGGCCTGAAAGAAGTTATTTTTAATAAATCTATCGATTGTAGACTGATACTTAACAAGTAGAAGTGGTGAGTGCAACATTTCTTTTGGGTAAAGAGGGAGGGGAAAGAGAAGGAAGGGAAGAACGGAGACAAGACACAATAGCATGACCTCAAGGCAATACAAATATGAAATAGGAGACTGGAATGAAAATAAAGAACGGCAAAAGATATTTCTTTAAATAGAAAAGGAGCTTAAAACCAACTTGGACTTAGACAGATTATACTGAAATAAGCTGATGACTTCCTTTGATAAAATGGTTTTCTACATTAGGGAAATATTGTAAATATAATCTCCCTGGAGTTCAGTAAAATAATTAAGGTATTTTATATGCTGCTATTAGAGAAACTTACTTGGGATGCAAAAAAAGGGAATTAGCACAAAACTAGTAAGCTACTTTAGAAAGCTCAAAGAGGAAGGAGTAGCAAGTAACATAGGAAGGGGAAACACCCATGAAAGGTCAGGTTACTCAAGGATCA
The DNA here is from genome assembly GCA_013389885.1 of Geococcyx californianus. NCBI lineage: Eukaryota > Metazoa > Chordata > Aves > Cuculiformes > Neomorphidae > Geococcyx > Geococcyx californianus. The sequence goes on from VWPV01020124.1 coordinate 13,968, forward strand.
TGCTGTTTACTTATTACACATTATATTTTCAAAAATGACCACGACTTGAAAAGTGGATGTTAATCAAATGTGCTGATGAGAAAGTCAAGGGGGACTATTAATTCTGAAAGATCAGAAGGAACTGGGTGACCTTGAGGACTGGAATTCTGAAACTGGAAACAAATGCAGCCATTATAAATACAAGATGGTACATCTGTAATACAATTTTTTGTTATAACATGACAGTTCATCTTCTAAAAATGAATGATGATGGGAAAGTGAAAAATTGGACAATTCCGTCACAAAAAAGACCCCCAGATGTGATGTGAATGTAGTGCAGCTACAAAAACCTCACTTTTGTTCCCAGAGCAAAAGGTTTCTGGAAGGGATTGAAAAGTAATATCAATCAAGACTCTGATTTTATTACATTTGGACTGTAGACAATCAAGAAAAAAAGAACTCTAAGTAAAACAGGCCAAGAAAAGCTCTGCTAAGATGATTAAGGACTGGTAAGTTTACATAGCTGTCTACACATGTTAAGTCGACAGATCAGAGTGGAGAGGATGTTCAACAGTTTCAGTGAGAAAAGACATACCTGTATTTACTTTTGCTTCTGTGCCTCAGAGACACCCACTGCATAAGTGCTGGTGGAGCTAGCGTGCAATTGAAAATATCTCTTTTTCTAGATGTGCTTTAAGAGTTCCTGACAACAAAATAAGAAACCTCTCTGCCCAGTAGCTTCCTCCCAACTCAGAAATCAGAAAATAGAGACAAGGGAAAGAAAGTGGGCAAGAGTAAATAGGAAGAAGTGACAGAAGAATACTCGTCATTTGAATGTTGCAGAAAAAAGAGAAGGAAGAATATTTGATGTTATTTGGAATAAATATTATTGCTTGTGGCCTTTACTGAAGAAACATCTTTTGGTTTATGCTACCAACCACCACTATAGCACAGTCGAACAAAATCAAATACACCATATGCCCCACAGAAAGCTTGGAAAAATAAGATGAAATTAATTTAGTGCGCACTGTTGTTCCAGGAGTCTAATAGGTCTCTTACTGCCACGAGCAGAGAGTTCTGAAAAGATTTAGGAATGGAAATAAATTGCATGTGCTCAGCTAAAAAAGTAGAAGGGCTTTGCTTACAGAGTGTTTCTGGGAAAAAACAAAGTATTTGCATGTTTTTCTTGTATTGTCACTGACTATACTTCTTCCATGTCATAGTATTTCCTGGTGTTATCTGAATGCATTTTAAGTCAAACCCGACATTTCTTCCTAGAAAAGAGTTATGAAATATTTATGGGATTTTACCTGTGTGTTTCAGTTGCGATACAGGGATTTCAGAACAGGTTGGCAGATGAATGTCCGATGTTTTGCAGTGAAAGGTCAATGTCAAGCAAAACAGTCTGTTTCCCTCCAACGATCAGAAAAAACATAAATTACATTTTCATCTGGTAAAGAAATTGAAGTGCTTCAAAACCACTGTTTGCCAGTGTAATTTCCTCAGAAGACAGTATGGCTTAAGGAATATATTTTTTTTGTTATTTAAATCTGTTTTTTTCCATTACTATCTTTCTTTCCACAGAGTAGGATTTAACATCACAGCCTGAAGAAAACAAATAATCATTTATTTTTATCTGTTGTCAGGAAACCTCATTCGGACTTTAAAATCTTCCCAACATTTAATCTTCAATTTTCCTGTTCAGTTCCATATATTACTTCAAATAATACATTATAGTCTTCAGGTTTGCAAAGATGGGAGAAGGACTGCATTACTGAGTTCTCTTGCTCCGTACAAGCTTGAAACCATAGTTGTGCAAAACTTTCACAGTCATGGCATTCTTGTTAATTTTTATACAGCTCATAAGTTCAGTATAATAATAGTTAAAAAGCCTCAAACCATAGAAAAAAAACAATCATCAATTCTTTGGCCAATGCACTTCATAATTCTTTAGAGTAAAGCAGGGACTTATTTGTAACCACTAAGTGGAATTCATTTGTATCCACTTTATGTTTTTTCTGTGGCTCTGAGGACTATATTTCTGGGGTTTTTTTAGGGGGGCAGGGGAAGAAGAACAAACTGCTAGTGTTTTATTCACTCATACCGAAAAGAGTTGAAATAGAAAGAAAAATTTGATGCCATAGGCCAAATCTGTTTCCAGTAAATTATAAATTTAGATATTGGAAGGGGAAAATATTATTTCATTTAAAGACATGTGGTGACTGGTTTAATTGTAGCTAAGAAATGAGGAAAAATCTTTTTTTTTTTTTTTCCCCCTTTCCACTCATTAGTGAGTAGAGGCGAAGAAAAATGTTAAACTTTTTGGAAAACTTTCTGATTTAGCTCCTAGGAGAGTAAGACACATATCCAAGAGGAAAGAACACTCTTTGGATTCTGTGAGGTTTGACTATGGGATATGACTATGTGGACATGCAGAATTTGATACTGAATGGACCAGCATGGACACTGCCAAGATGGATTATAAAGAGAGTGAGCTATTTTTTATGGAAGAAGATACAAGAAAGCATGAGTGAAAGGTAGACGATATCTGAGCACTAGAACAAAAGGTGGCAGCTTTGAATATAGTGTAAGAAAGATCTTTTAAGTTTTTAAAATGAGCTTTTTTATGCTTGATATTTTTTCCTTCCTAGTCAAAAATGGAAGATGGTGATTTTCCCAACCCATCCTGAGTACATTTTTCCCAAGCCAACCACATTGGGTTGAAAATAACCTGATAGTTAAGGCTTTAGGCAACGAAGAGTTTAACTAATTTAAGTTAAGGGATATGTTATAATTTTAAAGTCATTACACACACATTTAATATTTTTTTTCAATTATTTCATTTAATAAGTAAAAAACCACACCAACCCATAAGACCTATCATAATTAACAGCTCTTCGATTTATAAGTAATGGAAAAGATTCGCCCCGGATTCTTTAAAAAAAAAAAATTTTTACATGATCTAAGAACTGATTATCTGAAGACAGATATCAGATATATAGTACATACCACTGGAATTTTTTAAGTGCGCTTGCTGGCTTCTATCTTGTTAAACTAGTCAGTGTGTACTCTTGGCTGGACAGCAAATTTAAAACTTTGAAGTAAATTAAGTGGAGTTCACACTAGGCACAAAATGCTGTGACTTCAAATAAAAAAAAATAGTCCAAGAAAACACAGTCACAGTTACTCATGACATTGAGCATCATTTGGTTTCATCCTCATTTCAGATTGTTTGGAAAGCCTACAGCATTCCTTAAGAATATGCTGTACTGGGACACATATTTGTTGTTCCCTTCCTGGCAGGGCAACAACTTGTTAGGAAGTAGTTATGAAATGTGTAATGCTACTTATAAATTGTGTAAAAAAAGTGAACACAGTTGAGACAGAATTATAAGGGACTGAATTCCAACACTAAGAACTCTATTATTTATTATCGATGCTTGTTTTTCCTAAACAATATTCCTAATATTTCTTTAAGCACAAATTTTAGATTCCAGGGAGGATTCACCAGGGGAAGTTTAGGCTTGACATTAGGAAGAAGTTCTTCACTGAGAGGGTGATTGGCCATTGGAATGCGCTGCCCAGGAAGGTGGTTGAGTCACCATCCCTGGAGGTGTATAAGGAGGGATTGGATAAGGCACTTAGTGCCATGGTGTAGTTGACAAGTGGGAGTAGGTGTAGGTGTTGGGTCATAGGTTGGACTCGATGATCTCAAAGGTCTTTTCCAACCTTGTGATACTGTGATTGCCAGAAAGACAGAAAAAATAATAATTGGAAACCAACTTTTTTCCAAGATCTCCCTTGCTTTTTTTTCCTTGCACGTAAAGGCTAAAACTGTGATTATATTAATGTACGCAAACTGATGGCCATGTGGGTGTGTTTCTAGGAAGCTGACATTCATTGCTGTTTTCTGTCATAACCCTTCAGCTTAAATTTATAACGTACTTGCTGTTGTATCTTGTTAAGATGCACATTATGAGATCCAAAACAATCTGGGAACTGGAAACGTACTACCTGCTTTCATCCTCAAGTATGTCTTTAGTCTTTAATAGCTTTCTCTTCTTTTGTGTTTCCTGTCCTGTGTGGCAACCTGAAAACATGCAAAAGGCAATCCTGGACACTAATTTTTTTGGATGACTGTTTAGTACAAAATGAATAGGTATTCCCTTGAACACAGGTCCCACCTCTAAAATATTCCCTCCTATTAAATATATTTGCCTTATTTCCTTTCCCTTTTTTTTGTATACTTACAATGATGAATAGAAGTATGGAGAAGAACGTTCCCTTAATGCCTTGCAGTTAAGACATTCTCTTGGAAAGTAAGAATTTTATTTTCTATCTCCTTTTATTAGTGGAAGATGAAGAATGTATTTTAGCATAGAAAGAGATCAGGCCATTACAGGTATTACCCTCCTTCCTCTAAATCACAGCTTGTTAGATGCTTCTCACCTCAGACTAGGGAAAAACTTTGTCTTTTCACAGAAACTCTTCAGGCAGCCAGGTGTAGGCTTCTGATGATTAGATAACTGAATGATAAATAAGGTGAAGTAGGGCCTTAAATTTCACCTCACATTGAACGAGACAGTCTCATATTTCCTCAATATTGTAGCCACCTGTTGTCACAAACTGACAGAAATAATATTATATATTATTTCTATGTAATGAAAGAAATTATTTTCAAAAATAAAAAAACAGACACTGGAAAATAACTTTAGGCGCTTCATATTTCAAAAAAAAAAGAAAAGTTAGGAGAGAGTAAAGATTATTCTTTTTCAAATTTAAACTTTAATTATTCAATATGTTGTATTCTGATTTTTCAGATATTATAATACCTCAAAGACAATGTCTACTATTGAGGATGTTCAGCATCTCCCAGAAATTGCCTTATAACAAGAAGGACTGGGCATCAAAGTGTTTTTAGTTGGCACTCATTTAATCCTTCCATCCTCTGAAAAAAAGTCTACATTTAGAAATAAACATAAATCAATCTGTTGCATGTTTTAACATCTGTAATAGGAATTTGATATTCAGAAATAAGAAATTTGAGAAAGAGAAACATATATTATTTATTTATTTAACAACACGCAAAAATCACGATTATTACATTTGCACAATGTGGAGTCTAGAAAACAAGCGTTACTGGACATCTTACGTAGTCATATTCACAGCACTTGCTCTTCTGTTTCTTTTCCCTTCCGTATAAATGTTCTGAGCCATGACAGTGAATTCACTTATGATTTAAATTAGAAATCATATCACAGGAAATAGATGGTTTTACTTGTCAACATTAGTTTAGAACAAAATAACTTTTTCCTACTGTTCAAATATGCTAGTGTTTGAAACACAGTTAAGCCCTTCTCTCACCTATAGTTTATGTTTTCCTTCTAGAAGTTGATTTCAATTAGAAAAGATAAATTGTTTTCTCTAGAGCATGTTATCTATACCAAACAACAAGAATTTCATACTGGTGACCGAAATGTCCCTGAAATTAGACTAGGGCTAGATTAGGACTTTAAGATTTTGTTCTAGTTTTTCATTGCTGTAGTTAACGCATCAAATTTAGTACTATTCTTATAGCAGAGGTTCTCCAGCTCTCTGATCATCTTCATAGCCCTCCTCTGGACCCACTCCAATGGTTTCATATCCTTCTTAAGTTAGGAATTCCAGAACTGGACACAATACTCCAGGTGGGGTCTCACAAGAGCAGAGTAGATGGGGAGAATCACCTCCATCAGCCTGCTGGCACCACTTTTGATGCAGCCCAGGACACGACTGGCCTGGCAGATAAAGTTATTTCCTTTCACACAAGCATTATGCCTAAAATATGCTTAGCTATAACTTGACTATTCTTCCACAGCAAAAACATTTCTTGTGGGAACAGAACATAAATAAATTATGGAATATTATCATATCTGGTCACCACACATAGGTACCCAAATGGCATTGAAAATAGTCCTTGTTATAAATTTAGACCTCAGACTCCAACTTGCACACAGGGTGTCATATTTCAAGCTCTGCCCATTATATAAACTTTAAATCAATCATTAAAACATTATTCCATGTATCTGATATACCATTATGATTCCACTGATTTCAGTGCTTTCTTTTTGTTTGTCTGTATGGGTTTTTTTGCTTTTTTTGTCGGTGGTTTGTTTTGTGGTTTGGTTTTGTGGTTTTTATTTTTTTCTCTATATATGCATTTTTAATGGGTGTATACACAATTAATAAATGTGTTCATTTATTGCATAATGCCACCAATCACTGAAGACAATTAAACAAGACCATAAAAGACTCTAGTCAAAAGGGTCTTGTAGCAGCAAATACTTCATTCTATCACTTCATTAATGTCTACAAAACTATGAAATGAGAAAAATGATACAATTTACTGCTTTTTTATGCACATATCTACATACTTACAAAGACCCATTTCATAATGTAGCATCTGTAATTGTCAAAATGCCATTGAAGAGCAGGCATCTTAAAGGACTCATGCATTTATGAGTGATACTTCATGATCTGTAATTACGGAATCAAGTGTTAAAAAGCTGTTTCTTATGCATTGTGGGACAACATAAACATTTTTGAGGTAAACTGCAACACGGTGACACCTCTTTGCAAGCTACTACCTCATTACTGTTCATTTCAGCATCACAGAGAACTGCCAGCAGAATGATTGTTACTTATCTTTGCGATTAATTAAAAATCTGTGTTAGTCACATGACAACAGATTAAGGAAATGTGCTGTTCTTGTTTAGCTAGTGGTAATTTATTCATGTAGTCTCACTCTCAGTGTATTGGGAATGTAAAACCATGGTGTGCTGGAATCAGGTGGAACTAATACTGAAAAGGAGTTTATTTGAAACCTCTCTTCAGATTTGATTCTGCAATCAGAGCTACTGTCATTCATAAACTAAAGTTTGGATTGCTCTCTGAATATGCAATTCTCCACTGAATTTTTTCAAAAGCCACAGAATATGAGAAGCGAGGTACAGTACAGCAATACCAAACACTACTTCTTTGGAATTAAGGAATGAAACTCAAAGGGACGCGAGAAAACCTTCAAGAACGACAGTACTCTTTTGTCTTAGATGTACAAAGAGCAAACACAGGGTAAATGGCTTTTTAAAAGCAAACTGCTGGGAGATGACAAACAGAGCTAAGCCCCACAAAACATCTTATTTCACATCCAACTCATTTCGCAATCAGATCTTTTGATCTAAATTTACCTTAAGGGGAGCTGTAACACTAAAGGACTATGACAAATAAAACCATATTTATCAAAGGAGCAGAGATGTAAAGAATAGAAAGTTTCTGTTACTGGTTATGCAGACAAAGGAAACTGAAATTATTGCCCCTACTGAGGAAAAGACTGTATTATTAGCTCAAAAACAACCTTTATTCTTGGAGTAGAGGTTAATCAATGAACATGTATCTGTTGACAAGGGAGTGAAGTTAGCTCCAAATCAGTCCCAGCACAGGTTTATTTTCCCAGAAGAAGTGGGATCAAGGCTGGGATATTGTGAGGGCTGAAAATTGTAGGATTTAGAAGAAAATGAGATGTGCCATAATAAGAAATGAGTCAAAGCAAGAAAGTCAGCATTATTGTAGTAGAAAGTATAGAGACAACATCTGCCATTCAACAGGAAACTAGGCTTCAATAATTCCACTGTATAGAGGCATTTTTTAAGACATAATATCAAGAATTTCTAAGAATTAATATGATTAAAGAAAATTCTTTTTTTCCCTGCTTTTCTGAAATGGAATAAGATATTAACGTAAGAAATCCTGTAATCTTTGTTGTGCTGATTCAGCAGAAAGATGGCTTTCTAAATAAGCAGAAATTGCAGAAATGTTTCTTTTTTTCTGAAAATGAAATAAGTTTGAAATAGCTTTTAAATTATATACTAAAACCTATTTCTCACCCACTGCTTATGACACATAAGTTCAGAACATGAAAAGTACGTCTCTGTCTAATAATTTAATGAAAAATGTAAAAGCAGTAGGTGTGAATTAATTTCTTTTGTAGGAGTTTGTTTCTAATTCTTCAAAGTATATTTTGCTGATCTGTAGTAGTCCTAGTACATTTCATGGGAGTAGTGTTTCTGCATACATGACAGTTAAGCAGTCTGTTAATGTCTCCAACTACTACCTGCATGGTGAATTAGTTGTTATTTTCACAAGACAATGGAGTGTATCGTTACTTTGCCCAGTGTGGCAAAGACATTAAGTTGCACTTTATTAAATAATAGTAAAATAAAGCGCCAGCTACATACTAGGCTGACACAATTCTTATGTTCAGAGCATCAGGATTGGCCCCTCTGGTTATTGAAGGACTTCTTTGGAAATAGCTTTGGGATAGCTGTGTTCAAATGGAGTGAAAGTGATCTTTTTGTGAAATCCAATGAAACCCTGAAGAGTTTAGACACTTGGAGGATATTCCCTGACAGAGAGTTAATTGATTACTTTGTTCAAAATCTCACCTTAATTATTTATTTAAGGGATATTTAACATCACATCATCGTTAGGCATGTGGAGTAAATTTTGGAATGGGCTGGACTACTATTCATGCATTAGGAGTTATGGTCTTAATACATGTAATTTCAAATGGTAACAAAGGAAATGTTTTTTCGCCCATTACTCTTCAGTGGGTAGAGGAGTTATCAGTAGTGACTTCCAAGTAGTGCCTAGATATTCAAAGTAGATTTCATTGCAAACTATTTTTCCTTTACTCCTGTAAGTGAATTTGAAACAGAAGTTGTTACCATCATTACACATAAGGGTAATTTCATAGCACTATAAGTAAACAAATCACAGTTTGGTAATCTAATAAATATAGTCACACACTGATTTGTTTCTAGATATGCTTTGTATTTAGACTCACAACAAGCAAACATATTCTGAATCCTGGAGATTAAATCCAACATCCAAAGAGAAATAGTGTACCAATTCTTGCTAAATCAAAGTTAGCAATCAAATCAGGGTTCATTTTACCTTCTTCTCCGCAGAGTTGTATAAAATTGATAGAAGTATCTGTTTGATTATTTTCACCTCTATAGTATTCTATCCTTATTTATTGCATGACATGTCATATTCAATATCATACGAAAATCATTAACACTATTAATTTTAGGTCTCTTACACATTCAGCCCAGCTCTCAGTGTAAAGCTGTTTTGAGGATACTGTAGTAAGTTTCTGTGTTCATTACTCCCGATTCATTGGGTGGAGAAAAACTTTCCAAGTCATTCAGTATTATCTGTTTGTTTCAGCTGTCTTTTAGTTACAACAAAGAAGTAGAGGTATATATCTTTTTTCAAGAGAGCATATAGAGTTCAAAGTTAATAATCTATGGGGTTGGGAAAGTGTATAAGACAGTGATGGAAAGATATTTGTATTCTTACAGAGAAAAAATGATCTGTCATTATTAATAGCCACAGGAAAGGACTGGCAACTCAACCAGAATAAATAAGCAAAGAGCATGACAGTCTGTCATTGCTTAATGAAGCTGAGACATTAAAGGTATTCAATCATAGTATTTTACCAGTACACCCAGATTCTCTTTATTAAAAAGGTATTTATCTAATGATGCGTGGCAAGGTATTTCCAGTAATTGAAGATGGTTTTCCTGATGGAAAGTGGATTGCAAAGGACCAGAGGAGAAATAATGCAGTATTACAGTGCTGTAAGGTCCAGACAGTAAATGCTAGTCCTGAACATTTTTGTGCATACACTCAACTTTGTGCATGTAAGGAGTTCAGTTGTATTTTACATGAGTATTCTGATACATAAAATCACTGGTTAGCTTAAAAAACTTGAGACTGAATTTTAGCTGTCTGTGCAACCAGTCCCTCTAGATTTGAAAACCTGGTCATCATATTTCTCAATTACAGTTCCACTGTCAGAATATTTTTTGGCTTCAGTGAAAACACTTCCATGAACTTCAGAGGGATTCTATTCTAGATAGAAACAAATCCAAATAAATTCAGAATGCCCTGTGGATTTTTCCATAAGTGAAGAAGAAGGGAAATTAATCCCATGACTGATACACTGCGAATTACTCACTCAGCTCTATCGCACTCAAGCCAATTGGTAGTCAAAATAATTGATTATAATTCCATGATTTTTTTTCTTGCTTATTCAATATGAGAAAAAAATATACTCTGTTCAGCACCTCTTAATATGGATGCAGCAACAAATTCTGATGTTGTATGCTCCCAATACAATAATGGAGAAATGTGACAAGTAATAATAATAGGTTTTTCTGATGCTTACACATGCACTGTGATGAAAGTGGAGAGGAAATTAATCTTCATATAAAAAAAGAAATGTGTATTCAGAGAAAATGTTAACTTTGGAATTCCTGTGTAGAAAATTTTCTTCTTTTTTTTCAATTTTATACATAGATGAAAAAGAATAATTTTGTAATTCTCTCAAATTTTCTTTAATTGCACTTCTGTCTTTTCCTAGTTATTTACCAGGAAACAGAGTGCAAATGTGTTTCAAATTGATGGTAACTGTGCAAGAGAGAAAGTTGAAAAAGCCATCTTGAAATTGCATTGGCTTTGCATCCATACAAAGGGGGAATAAAATATTGAGAAAAAAATTTCTTCTAAATATTATATAAAGTGGCTCGTTTGTACATTCAAGGTCAAAAGATGATGGTGATATAACATCATCCTCTTGTTCCACTTTACTAGGACAACTTAGTGTTAAGAGCTAAAATGAGAGGTAAAAACTGACTTGTATTTTAATTTTTGATCTTTTGTGGCTTGTAGTGTCTCTGGGTTTGTCTTGGTTTTTTACAAGCAATAGACAGACAAGTCCTGGTCTCAAAACGTAATTGATGGTAAAAAAAGGGAGAAAAGTTTTGCTAATAAATAGTTTTTGAAAAAGTAATTAGCAGTTGTGAGTTTTGACAGAAATAGGATAAACACAAATATTTTTAATGTTTACCGGACATTGCTCATAGGCAAGATAAGATAAAATATTTTGTTGTACCTCTGCCTTACGCATTGTCATATATGCATTGCTAATAAAATTGTCATTTTTCTCTAACCTCTCTATTTTTTTCCTTTGGACAACATTCTTGCATGAGCTGTTTGCAGTGATCTGCCAGATTTTATTAATTGAAACAATTCTTGAAGGAAAGTCAAGCTGTTGGTTGTAACCTACTGAGAAATTGACAATAATGTAATATGTTAAAAAAATATTATGGAAGAAAATACTAGATGTGAGGCAAAATGTAAAGGACCTATGCATTAACCAGGCTGGCTGCTAACAGAAATTCATGCTACTGGACACTAACCTTACACAGAATACTTGTAATACGACAGAAATATCTCTTCATCCTAAATTCCCTGCAGGATTAGCTCATCTTACAAGTGGTAGCTTATGTTTGCTACTTCAATTAAGCATAGCTTCATGAAACAGCACTCTTCTAAACCAAACCTTGTAATTATGAAACTTGTAATAAACCGGTAATTATTACCATAATCTAGCAGGTAATAATTACTTTAAAAATCTTCACAGTTGTTAAATTTTCCTGAACACAAAAGAATCTTAGTTGCTTAATAGCAATGTACAATACTTAGTTCAAAGTACAGTATAATTTACATTTATGGAGTATATATATTTTTTATAGCTTCAAAATGAGTAATGAAGTACAGGAAAAAAGGACTTTTTCAGAATGATCAAAAATTTTGAATATATCTGAAGAAGGAAACATATGACATCGCTACTTTTTTTTTTTTTCATCTGGAAAGTTTGCTTTTTGAGGTTTTCTAGATATTGAATCTGGAGTAATAAAATCACTTCTCAAGTGGGTCTTAGTCCTAGCATAATACTACAAAAAGTCTTAATAATTTCTTTATATTTAGTATAATGGAAACTCCTTATAATGAGCATAATACATTTGTGACCCCATACTATCCATATCAATGAAGCTAATGCATAAGGCAAAATTCATTATTGCATTCAGAATTTTGCTAATTAAGAATCTGGCTGTAAGGAAAACTCTTATTAAATTAGAAAATTAAATGAGAAATTGAATCAATTAATAACCAATACTTAATACCTTTGATTTTCTTCTAATGCTGCTATTTCTAATTTTACTTACGGGTGAAATAGTTGGGTTTTTTTTTAAATGAATTATCAGTTATAAGTTGATGAGGTTCTTTGTAGGGTGGTTTAATTCTGTGCATACTGCATTGATTTTGGAAATTTTCATTGGAAATTATGATTTCATGTCATATTACCTATTGTGTACACAAGCAAGTCATCTATCAACTGAAGATTTCACAATGCAAGAAATGTATTTGATATGCTGACTGGAGTTTCTGGAGTGTCTGAGAAGCTGAGAAAGCTGCAACTCTTCAGCTCTAAAAAAAGATGTTGAAGGCAAGACCTTATAGCTGTCTAACGAGGAAGTACAGTACAGATTGGGCAGATTCTTTTTTGGACGTACACATGAAAGGACAATGGATGTTTTGAAACAAGGGAAATTCTAAATGGATTGTAAGGAAAAATGTAAAATAAAGGAAAATCAAATATTGGAACAAGTTGCTCAGAGAGGCTATGGAACCTGCATCTTTTAATATATTCAAAACTTGACTATTTAAGTCCCCGAGCAGCACAGTTGTGAAAGGGGTTAGATCACACAGCATTTTAAATGCCCCAGATTATTCCACATCTGTGTTTTAGAATTCTATGATGTGAAAAAATAAATGGGTAATACTATTTATCTCATTTTTACACTGCTGAAAAGGAGGTAACAAAGGAGAGGGGAATTGTTCATTCATGCAGTTAGGTACACAAACCTCTGCCAGTGTTTTTTCCTGTTCTTCATCTGTTCTATTTGTTTTACTCGAAGTTCAATGAGCAAAAAGGTGGGAGAGCTTTCTCTGCATTTTTCTTATAATTCTTTATGTGCCTTAGCACTGACCATGTTGTGACTGTACTCAGACAAGTAAAGATCTCAGAATTATCAAGGACGGTCATCTACTCTGCTCTGGTTACGAGATGCCCTTTAGTATGGTATTTAAAGCCTATCATTGTTTCCTGTTTCAGGGCAATTTGTCCTTTCTTTCTATCCAGCCGGTTTTATCTTCATCCTATTTTCTAGGGGCTCTCTCTCTTCTCAGTTTTATCATTTCTTGATTTTAAAGTAGTTCTATATGGCTTTGTCTTAGTTTCTTACAGCTTAGCTACATTTTATTATTTTCTTTTACAGTTAGTACAATCTTATAGTTTATAACTGCTAACAGATCTGGTGTGCATAATCTCAGCCAAGTTGCGGATCCTTTGTTGCTTTCCCTTACATCCTCTGTCTTTTCTTAGAGATATTTTAACTCCAACAAAGAAATGTATACATTTTTTTTTTTTCATTTACTAATGATATTTCAAGTAGACTGGGAAATTCCATGCACTTATTCCTTATCTTAGTGCAGATTATTACCTGATGTGTTCTGCAAGTGATTATTGTTTTTATAATATAACAGACTGATGTTGATGCCTTATCCTGTTCAGCACCAAATAGAAACATGGTGTATTTTTTTTGCGCAGCTGAATTCTGCTTTCTACAACATTTATTGACACATTCTTGATATCCCCCATTGTCCTTGTAAGACAGAAAAAAATAAGGTGAGAATAACCAGTTTGATCTGCAAAGCCACTCCTTGAGTTTTTATTACAAAAACAGAAAAAATATGTTCTTATATAATTCAATAAAGAACAAAAATTAAAGCACCAAGAGAAAAAGCAAGTTGTTGAAATATGTAACCAACCATGTATAATCATGAATCATTGTATCTGGGAAATAAGATCTCCATATTGCGAAATAAGGACATCTCACTGTTGTGTCTTCCCACAACAAATTCAATTATCTGTGTTATCAGCTGCATTTAAGTTAGTTTTCCCAAATTGGTAGCAATAAAGACATACCTGGGTTTAGATTTGTTTTCATACCTTTTTAGGCAGTTCATCAAAGGATAAGAGTAGAGCTGCTAAAAATAGCACTCTGATGTTTATATATATTTATTTTTCATTTTGTATTGTAGGAACATTTCTTGGAATTTTAAAATCTAAATTAGAGAATGATACAGAATAATGAAGCTAAGTCTTTCATCTAAATATTTCTGTCAGAATCCAAATTAGGACTCATGCAGTAAATCAGTGTAGTAGATGCAGTTCAGACAGGGAGCCAGGACAATTATGAGGAGTAGTCATGGAGCACACACTCTACATTTTGTCATGACAGAACTGTGATACATTTGAGGAATGAAAGGAATTTTTATAGGATGAAAAAAGCAGCCATACAGTGCAGATTTAGGAACATTTGGATAGTTTCATCATTCAGATACTCTTGACAAGTCTGTATAGCTGAATTTCTTGCTGCTTTGTAATCTGGTACAAAGGTATGGTCAGAAGAGTGTTAACATTAAACCAGTCAGTTATAACTGAAAATGAAGCAAATTTCAAAGTGTTTCTGTTTTCACAGGACCAAACTGGTAAGCTATGTATAAGATCATGACAAGGATGAAATTGCTTCCAGCAAAGACACATGGGAATATTTTTTTAATATATCATAAAATCTCCTCTGCTGCTTTAAAACTAAAGGTTGTTCACCTGACTTATTAAGCTCTGTAAAGATGTTCCACTACACAGACTTACCTTGTCTGGGTATTTGATGAGGGGGGGTTGATTAGTCTCAGCGTAGGTTACTGTCTTCAGCGATTTGCATGTCTTATGCTCTTGTCTCAACATGGAAATCAGGCTCATTTTTCACTGTCATTCTTTCCACTCTGTGATCTCACCCTTTGAAAGCTTCCCCCCTCAGAGCAACTCATACCAACCACTCACATTGTAATTATCTGAGCAGCCAAAAGCCCAGTGATTTATTGGCTTTATTCTAGCTAGGATGAAATGTAAATCTGGATAATAGCTGTCATTTTCAGGTTCAGAGCTGGGAATATGAGATAGAGATTGATTTTTAACTGTCCATTTCCTTAGCTCAGAATATTATGCAGTGTTTCATTTTGGCTTGTGTTGAATGTCTCACTGCAGACACAATAACATCTGACCATTCAGGGGTTTCTAAACCTTTTAAAAATTGTTTTACTATGGCACCTACCAGAAATTCTTCATCAAAACCAGTTTTAATTTGGGACTGAATGTTCTGAAGACTAGACAAAGTTTAATAAGTTGCGAGTTTTTTTTCTTTTTGTTTTTTTCCTTTCTCTCCCTCCCTTCCAAGACACTGAAAATTTGAGAAGAACATAGCATTGGTACATGAAGTTTTTATCCACAAAAACTGGAAAGCTGAGGAATATTAATACAGTTGATGATGCCTTGTCTTCATATCAATATTTGTTTTATATTTCTGCTGATGTAAACATGGTCATTGTGCCCCTGTGCTCAGCAATGGTGAGGTTGCACCTCGAGTGCTGGGTTCAGTCCTGAGTCCCTCATTCCAAGGACATTGAGGGGCTGGAGCGTGTCCAGAGAAGGGCAACGAGGCTGGTGAGGGGGTGGAGAATAAGCCCTGTAAGGCTGTTTAGCTTGGAGAAGAGGAGGCTGCAGGGAGACCTCATCACTGTCTACAACTGCCTGAAAGGAGGTTGTGATGGGGTGGGTGCTGGACTCTTCTCACAAGTGACAAGCAATAGGACGAGAGACAAGAGGAAACGGCTGCAAGTTGTGCCAGGGGAGGTTCATGCTGGACATTAGAAAGGATTTCATCACTGAAAGGGTGATCAGGGATTGGAACAGCTGCTCAGGGAGGTGGTGGAGTCGCCATCCCTGGAGGGGTTTAAAAAACGGGTGGATGTGTTTCTTAGGGACGTGGTTTAGTGGGGAGACAGGCATGGTTGGACTCAGTGATCTCAGAATTCTCTTCTGATTCTATGATTCTAATTTCAGTTCATGGTTGAAACTCTTTTTCTGTTTTACTATGTATTGAACAGACTTCATAATAATATACAGGTTTATTCTGTGTTTGAACTCCCAATATTGAACAGAGAGGATTATAGGTTGACATGATTTCTTTGCAGTAGTGTATTATCCAAATTGTATTTCACATAAATGATAAGCAACATGGCAGTATGTAATATTGATAACACTGATACTCTCTATACAAGACACGTTAGCCAATGAACTCTTCAATTTTTTTTCTCTCAAGGAAAATTCACTGGAAAATGGTAATAAGTTTTCTTCATAAACACACATCTACGAGCAATAAAATAAATATTTCTAAAATGGCATAGATGATATACAATTTTCAATGGTTTAACTTGCAATCTCTTCTTTTGATGTTCATGTTTTACTTGAATGAGAGTGGAGACTCAGTTTAATTTTTCCAAAGGAAGATCTTCAATTATGAGAGCTGTATCTCAGACTACTGTATTTTGTTAAAACATTCATGTTCATGGAACTAATGAGAAAGTGACTCTGTAACAATGCCTATGGACTCAAAATTACCTATGATAATATCCTAATGCATATAGTCAAAATCTGTGTTTTTCTGCAAAATCTTTCCTGTAAGATTTTCATTTGATTCAAAGAGAGAGAATAAAAACAGAACAATAGAGTTTAGTTCTCCCTTACTACTGGAAGCAATTGAATTACTAGGGGAATTGCTATTGTTTTGATTTGATATTATGACTGTACAGAAGGATGAAACGAACATTAACGGAAGTCAGAGTAGCAGAAATTGTTTCCCATTTCATAATATGTGCCTTGACATGCCAGTGTGACTGTTAATTGTTGGTCATAGACACATTGAGTACCCCCTAGACGCATTTGTATTCCGTAATTTTTTGTTTTAGATGAAGTGGTGTTAGAGCTCACTGCAGATATCTATATCTTTATCAGTAGTCCATATTATTCTTAGGTTTACAAAATTTTTAAGGGATAATCTTTGAACTTATTGAAAGAAAGGTGAAGCTATAATATTCTTTAAGTCCTTGCAGAAGTTAAGAATAGCATGTATGGTTTCTTTGATGATACTAACAAATCTCTACACGTGGGCCATAAGAAATAAAATGAAATAGGTTTTGGAAGCTGATGTCATCAACATTACTCCATAGCTCCATCTGATTGCATCCGTGGGCAGATGTGGTTTTGTCATTGATCAGATTCTTTCCTTTCATACATATTTCTAGTTCTCTAGGTCTTTTCAAAACATTCTATTTTTGAAATGTAGCATGAACATTTCAGTTGCAAATGTAGATAAACAGATAGGATAGAAAGACCGTGGATAAGGTTTTCTGAACATATTTTTTTGTGAGAATTTGAAGGTTTTCAGGCCCTTCCACTCATGTGTTGGGTGCATTACCTGACTTCAACCATACTTAAGAAACCTCAGGTATAATCTGTCACATTTTTAAGTGCTTTGTAGTAATAGACACAAAGTTATATATTTTTTTATTTTCTTAACAAGAACAACTCCTTGCATAAACTGAAGCAATCTGTTTCAAACTTGCAATCTCTTCTTTTTTTTTTTTTTGTTATTAAAACAAGATACTAATTAGTACTGCTTAAATTTTCACTCATTATATATATACTTCTTTTACTTATCTTGTCTTTTTATTTCTCCACAAATTTTGAATGAAAGTAAATGAGGTAATTTCAATATATAGTATTATTTAAGTAAAAAGAGATATGGGTATGTAAATTCAGCCTTTGGGGTTCTGGTCTACGGAAGACAACAGCTTTATCTGGAATATCATAAAAAGAATATAGTTAACTGGTTTTAGCATTATCAGGTATACACACTAGTTTAGTAAGACGGTGAGTGACATAAAATTGCTAGAATATAACATTCTCTCTTTCCTCCTCCCCATTCCCCCTGCTCCCTCAGCCCTTCTGCCTGTCCTTCTTTCATTAACTCATTTTGATAGCAAACAGTAACTAGCCTTTAGTCTTGCAGCTGCATGTTAGGCTTCCTTAAAGTATCAGAAGAAAGAGAGAACATGGGAAAACGGTTCCTTGCCTTTTCAGTATTGAACATGTGATCCATGTTTTTCCCTTCCCTCCCCTCATTTTTACCAGGTTCTGTGGTTTAGATTGTTAGAAATTTGAGAATTCTATATTTATAGAGTGCTGAGTGTCTTCTAGGTGTCCCACTTTACATAATAGACAAATATATAATAAAATATGCAGCCACACCAGGAGGATTCAACATTTTCCTGCAAATTCAATTGAAAACACGTGAAATTACAAAGGAGTTTCCCTCCTCATATTTTGGCTCTCCTCAGAAAAATTCTGCCATGCTGTCTGTAAGTCCAGGCACTTCAAAATTTAGATGCCATGGCACTAAAATGTGCTACTTTAAAGCTGTATTGTTAAACAACATTTAATGGAGCATCAAGTACTTGTCTTAAGTGTATACTGAATTAAAGTTAGCATTTAAATATGCACATCTGAGTTTCTGTTTCCAAGGTACATTTATAATATTTGTAATTTTAACAGACGCTTTTCTGAGTGTTCTTCAAGATATATTGTTTTTCTTTCAGCTTGTAATTTTAATTTTGCTTCTTCTCAGCAAAATCTTAATAATTTCTTGAACCTGAAGACTGAACCTGCTTTTATTTGATCAGAGCCAGAATTCTTTTCTTGTAGACCTATTATGTAGAAGGAAAACATTTTCTCCCCTCAAAAACTTAGAAAAAAATTTTATAATAGTTAGTTTTATAGTCTTTTTGTGAAGTATATAGTTATAAAACCAGTTCTAAATTGATAAAAAATTTCATATATTTTTTTGTAAACACTACTTTTTAGTTTTGCAAATTATTCAGAAACAGCTGTCCTAGGAAATTACTATCTCATGCTAGGATATCATCCTTTGATAATAGAGGAGTAATATAAGCAGATGTAACTTCTTACATGACCTAAGACAGTATTTATTCTGGCTTTTACACTTTTCTTGTACCAGCTCTGTATCCCAGTACAAGATTATTTTGAGCACAGAGAAAATTGATCAAGTAGGTATTTCAACCTTTCTTTCATTTCTTATAATTGAATTTTTATGAAAGAAGAAACTCTAAAATGCTTTTTCTGCAAGGAGACATGCCATTAGATAGAGAATTGTGAATTTTGGACATTTTTTTAAGCATTAACCCAAATTTTGATCCAGCATGGCAGTAGTTGTAGGTCTTTAATAGTCTTTGGTTATTGCCATGTAAGATTTGCATTAATGTAGATTTTGAATGCTAATATATTTTGTTATGTTCCGATGATTATTTAAGTCTTATTTAACACAACTGTCATGGCTCATCGAAATAGTTTATGACAAGTTTCACCATCACAACACCAGTAATTTTGGGTTTTTTCCCTGATCAAAGTAGAAATACGACAGAAGTTGGGGTTATAGACAATTGTAATCATCTATCAATTTATTTGTCATTTCAGCATTCCCTGTTCTCTGAAGTACTTAGTGCAGTAAATTTAGGTCAGAGGTGATAATACAGGATTGTGCATCAAGAGTCATCAAGTGTGGATACAAATCATGCCTCAAAACTGAATAGCTGTTCAAAACTGACCCCCTACCCTGCCAACAAAATATAAAATATCATTATTTTCAGCAGGCTTCTTCATGTCACACTAAGTACAAAGGGTCAAATATCATCTGAAAGGTGAAATTACATGAAAGATTTTGTTGAAGCTAATGGTGAAACTCAGAGTGAATTCTGTAATATTAGGATGCGTATGAAGAAAAATCCTGAGCAGAAGAAAGGACATAGGAATCAGGGTTATCCCTTTGGTGACTTCCTAATGCTATATTTTATCCTCAAGAGTCAACTTCAATAGAAGAATTAGAAAAAAATAAAAGACAAGTTTTAGTAAAAACTGCATTCCTTTAGTAAAAGTTTGACTTGTAAAATACTCCAACTTTATGAAATGTTTAATTTATTAATATTTCCTTTTATGATGATTCAGAATAAACCAAAATCTTGCAAACCAATATTTACAGATTAAATTACCTTGTGCTGGAAAGTTTCCATTGGATAAAACCTATTTCATATATAGAGAAAGAGAAGAACTGTAAGTGGCATCTGCTTATAACAGGAAACTCCTATGATTCCTTTATAGATAACTGCATTCTGATATAGGGAAATGAACAAGGATTTATCAAAATATGACAT
Organism: Geococcyx californianus; assembly: GCA_013389885.1. Taxonomy (NCBI): domain Eukaryota; kingdom Metazoa; phylum Chordata; class Aves; order Cuculiformes; family Neomorphidae; genus Geococcyx; species Geococcyx californianus. Next base: position 34,083 of record VWPV01020124.1, read on the forward strand.
TACTTGCAGAATTCTTTATCTGGATTTTTTTTTAATTTCATGAAATAAACACAGAACAATATCTACTAACATATAATGCATTTCAAGTACAAGATAATCAATTTACGATTACGTATTTCTGGAAGATCTTAATGTCATATCAGTGGTCATAAAAAGTGAAACACAGAGAATCATAATGTTTTATTCATGAACACATATAAATTTCTTCCCCTCCCTTGACATTTTTACTAACTTCATATACTTTAAGCTTATCATAAGAAAAAGTAAATTACAATTTCCAAACCTGGAAGTCTTATTTCCAGTGCTAAATATTCACCCTAGATATCTGACAAAACTGGACTGGCTCTGGAAGCTCATATATCAAATGGAGTTTTAAGTGAGAAGAGTGACCATTAGGGCCCTTCATGTCTGAAACACAAGCTTTCAATAAAACAAAAATATATACACTTTGAGATTCACCTTGGAGGATGAAATTCAGTGTTATAATAAAACGTACTATATTGTTCTTTAGATCCATTGTAATGCCATTGTCTGCTCAATTATAACAAATTAGCATGGTGGTTTTGTGCTTGGGTTTATTTAGTGGTTTTGTTTGGTTTTGTTTGTTGTACAGCCAGTACAGCTTGTTGAAACAGCCAGTAACACACTGAAAACAAAAGAAGTATTTTCTCATTTTCTGAACCTTTTTTTATTTCAGCTTTCTTCTGTGCAGTCTTATAATGATACAAAACTTTGTGTACTCTATGTGGGATGCTGTTACTGAGGTCAAAATTGATGGAACTTGTCATGATTTCATAGAGGAGAAATATGTGTTTCAACAAAATTTACCTATTTCCTCATTCTGTTCTTAAGACAATGATTTACATACTTTAAACATTTCTTAAATATGTATTTACTTATGATATAAAATTAATGGAAGCAGACAACATAAATATGTATATAATATTAAAAATGTAGAAGTCAGAAAGTTCTATTCATAGTAGCATTAAAAGGTGATAAAAATTCTGCTTATGAATCCTCAACCACACCACAAGGTGCAAGTCAAGCATAGTGCTGTTTTAGAGCATCCGTGTCTCTGTCTGGGAAATCTTGTGGACAGCTGCATATATGCTATAAAGGGCACACATTACTCAAGTGCAAGTATTAGTCCATTGGATAGACACAGGAACACTTTGTTATTGTGATCTGGATAAGCTGAACCCACAAATTATGCATAACTATCTCAATGAACACTCAGTGAGTGCTGCAGCAAATCTCTTAAACATGACAGGCCTCATACATATTTTTCCCCCATATGAATGTATATTATACATAGATTTCTTACCCAATGGCTTTAGATCTGACCTTCTGGACTGAATGCTAGAAGTTTATAACATATGTAGAAAAGATTCTTATCCTGTTGCTGACTTACTCTGCTTTAATTTTCATTACTAAATGTTATGAAATTCAGAATTTAGGGCATTTGAAGAAAAGTTGCGTATCTTTTCCTCTTCTTTTTGCTTCTATGTGTCTTTCAGAGCCAAGACACTAATGCATAAAACCTCCCCAGATTCTTTCTTTGGGCTGTGTGGGTAATTAGAGAATAGATGATGGAATAGTATAAAGATTGACAGAAAATCCTTAGAAGTAATCTGAGTTTGTCTTTCTTAATATATATACTCATTAGTAGTCTGTCTATTTTTTATGCAGAAGTTTCTAGGATGACTCCAGTCTGTTCTTAAGACTCCAAAGTACAAACCCTTTTTTCTTCCCTGCCTCATTTTCATGACTTACACTGTTACGTTACTGTCAAATGAAATGTCTCTTCACCATTCAAGATGTCTAGTACCTCAAACAGTTGTCTTTTTTAAGTTCTCCTTAACCTTAATACCTGTGACATGGCTATTTCTTATAGAGAAAGTATACATACTTGTACCCATGTACCTTAGGAAGGTAGCATATGCTGTCCATGCATTTGTTGTTTGTTTTACATATAAAAATAATCTAAAAGCAATCACATTTTCCCCGTTTCTTCTCTTGTTCCAATGATGTCTTGTATGCTTGGTAGTACATCATTTGAAGCAAGGGGCAGGAACTAATCTCAGTGTTGTCTCTTGTGGCACTTAATGTTACTGTCTAATGAATAGGGCTACAGTGAACACTGAAATATTGGAGTTTGTGGAATACAATTTAGTAATTGCTACAGAAATAAAAGCCCATTGCTGATCCTTGTGCAGCTCTGAATGAGAACGTAAAAATATCTACATCTCTGTTCACCGTGTCATAGCGTTAAGAGTTAGTATTGACCTACTTTGTCATCTTGTCAACTTCCAGGGCCCACATGGACTGTCATTTGTGTAGAACACTGCATTGTGGAAGGTTCTTGAATGGTGGGCAAGAATGAACTCAATGGGAAATGCACAGTAAGGAAACAGTGAAGGAAACTATATGTGAGCGAGAGCTTACTATTATATTTATTGTCAGTACACAGATGGTTTATGCACTACGCTAATGAATTCAGCATACCATGATCTTAAATCTCCGCATACAATATTTTTTGTAAGAAACCCAATGGAAAATTGCAAGTTTCTAAGTATGTATCCAAATAAAGAATCCTTTGAAAGAAATGTCTTTCTTAACAAAGTATAGAACATTTTGTCTTTCTTAATAAAGTAGAGAACAATAGTGAGTTTCACCAGCTTTTTGTATTGTAATGTTTACTTTTGTATCATCATTGCACCTAGGATTCAAAGTCTCAGTGTACACATCATTGTACTAAAACAAAGCTAAGGAAAGTAAATCCCTATTCTAAGTGATACGCAATATAAACAAAAAAGTAAGTTGGGAAGGGAAGGGAAGGGAAGGGAAGGGAAGGGAAGGGAAGGGAAGGGAAGGGAAGGGAAGGGAAGGGAAGGGAAGGGAAGGGAAGGGAAGGGAAGTAAAAAAAGTATTTATGCAAAATAAAAATAACTAGCCTGGAAAAAATCTGTGGGATAGTATTCCCAGTTATTCCCAGTGAGAGGGGCAGCATAAGACATCAAAGGCAAGTGAGTGCAACAGGATGAATAGAAATAACCACAACAGAGGATAATTCTGGATGCTGGAGGTGGATGAGAAGTTAGGTTGGGGATAATCTATAATGTGCTTGAAATTGATGAGAAGTGGTTCTCCTGATTCAATGGAGAAGTGGCAGCCAGCAGACTGGAAAGAAGGGTGACAAAGTTACAAGGTAGAGAAAATCTCCATTGCTTCATTTGAAATAGATTAAAGCTGTGTGAGACTGCAGTTGACACAACCAGAAAGAAAAGAATGTTCAGTAATTAACAAGACCCAGGATGAAAGTTTTATGTGTGTAGTTGATTGGAAATAGTCCTTGAAGAAGCAGCAAACACAGAAGTGAGGACCTAAACAGCTTTTTACCTAAGTCAAAGATATATCCAAGAAACGGTCCAGAATATCAAAAAGAATGATGTGATTAGAAGACGAGGCATCTGAGAAAAGGGAAACTAGAGAAAATAATAAAAAGAGACAGTTCCCTTTAATCCTGAACACTAGCAAATTGTCATGAGGAGATTTCTGAAGTACAGTGTAATTTTTTGTCTTATCTTTGTAGAACATCATTACTGGCATCAAAATTTCAAATAAAATATTTGAATGTTAACAAAATTATATTTAAGATATTTAAGCTCAGTATAATATTTTAAAAAAAAACCCAACCAAAATTCCATGCTCTTTCATTGAAATATCAGAATAAAAAATAATTTGGGAGCCAAGTTTTCTTTTCCACTGAAGTATTTCTGGCTACAAGACTAAAAAGACTGTTCAGAATGCATCTCAGAACTGACAAAAAATTATAGAGCATTCTTGAGACAGTCTACTGTAGTTGAAAGATAAGTGTAATTCCTGTTTCCTTCTGTCTTTACTTGAAGTCTGAGCATGAAGGCAATATCTGACAGTGCTGTAATTTTTCCACCAGAGTGGCAGTATACAGGGAAGGATAACTGTGGTAACTTATTTTTATTAGTATTATTATTATTTTATATAGTAATATATAGTTTTATAGTAATTTTATAGTAATTTTCTTTACCTACAAAGAAACAAACAAGCAAATCACTTTTGTTCATTTACATAACCTTAACAACACCCCAGTGTCTTTATTGAAGTGTTGGCTATTTTGAAATAGCTTAAATTTTGGAGATTTTCAGATGAATTTCAGAAGCACAAAAAAACAGTATTTTTGAGGTTGTAAAGTGTCCTCTGACATATCAGCCACTCCTCCTAGTTTTGTGACATCAGCAAGCTTGTTGAGAATACACTCTGCCCCATTATCCAGATCATTGATGAAGACATTAAGCAGGATTAGACTCTGTATTGGTCTCTGAGGTTTGCTGCTAGTTGCTGGCCTTCAACTAACTGTCATTACATTGATCACCACTCTCTGAGCCTGGCTATTCAGTTTTCAGTCTATCTGTCTGTCTGCTCGTTCAGTCTGTTTATGAGTATCTTTTGGGAGACAGTGTCAAAGGACTTGCTGAAGTCCAGATAAACAATATCCACTGCTGCCTGCAACTGAAAACATGAGCAGACTGAAAATACTTTTCCTGGTGATAAAACAGAAGGATCTTGTTTTGCCTTTTGAGCTAATGACTGGGAATATTTTCTGTACCATAAAACCTATTTAATCACAACCTTAAGCCCTTTTCTTCTTTGTCACTGTTACCCCATTTTGTGTTGATAAGTGCTTCCATAGAAGAATTCNGATTAAAGCTGTGTGAGACTGCAGTTGACACAACCAGAAAGAAAAGAATGTTCAGTAATTAACAAGACCCAGGATGAAAGTTTTATGTGTGTAGTTGATTGGAAATAGTCCTTGAAGAAGCAGCAAACACAGAAGTGAGGACCTAAACAGCTTTTTACCTAAGTCAAAGATATATCCAAGAAACGGTCCAGAATATCAAAAAGAATGATGTGATTAGAAGACGAGGCATCTGAGAAAAGGGAAACTAGAGAAAATAATAAAAAGAGACAGTTCCCTTTAATCCTGAACACTAGCAAATTGTCATGAGGAGATTTCTGAAGTACAGTGTAATTTTTTGTCTTATCTTTGTAGAACATCATTACTGGCATCAAAATTTCAAATAAAATATTTGAATGTTAACAAAATTATATTTAAGATATTTAAGCTCAGTATAATATTTTAAAAAAAAACCCAACCAAAATTCCATGCTCTTTCATTGAAATATCAGAATAAAAAATAATTTGGGAGCCAAGTTTTCTTTTCCACTGAAGTATTTCTGGCTACAAGACTAAAAAGACTGTTCAGAATGCATCTCAGAACTGACAAAAAATTATAGAGCATTCTTGAGACAGTCTACTGTAGTTGAAAGATAAGTGTAATTCCTGTTTCCTTCTGTCTTTACTTGAAGTCTGAGCATGAAGGCAATATCTGACAGTGCTGTAATTTTTCCACCAGAGTGGCAGTATACAGGGAAGGATAACTGTGGTAACTTATTTTTATTAGTATTATTATTATTTTATATAGTAATATATAGTTTTATAGTAATTTTATAGTAATTTTCTTTACCTACAAAGAAACAAACAAGCAAATCACTTTTGTTCATTTACATAACCTTAACAACACCCCAGTGTCTTTATTGAAGTGTTGGCTATTTTGAAATAGCTTAAATTTTGGAGATTTTCAGATGAATTTCAGAAGCACAAAAAAACAGTATTTTTGAGGTTGTAAAGTGTCCTCTGACATATCAGCCACTCCTCCTAGTTTTGTGACATCAGCAAGCTTGTTGAGAATACACTCTGCCCCATTATCCAGATCATTGATGAAGACATTAAGCAGGATTAGACTCTGTATTGGTCTCTGAGGTTTGCTGCTAGTTGCTGGCCTTCAACTAACTGTCATTACATTGATCACCACTCTCTGAGCCTGGCTATTCAGTTTTCAGTCTATCTGTCTGTCTGCTCATTCAGCCTGTTTATGAGTATCTTTTGGGAGACAGTGTCAAAGGACTTGCTGAAGTCCAGATAAACAATATCCACTGCTGCCTGCAACTGAAAACATGAGCAGACTGAAAATACTTTTCCTGGTGATAAAACAGAAGGATCTTGTTTTGCCTTTTGAGCTAATGACTGGGAATATTTTCTGTACCATAAAACCTATTTAATCACAACCTTAAGCCCTTTTCTTCTTTGTCACTGTTACCCCATTTTGTGTTGATAAGTGCTTCCATAGAAGAATTCATTTATCACAACTACCCAAATTTCTCTTAGCTGCAGCTTCTGTGGAAACCTAATACAAATCCCATGACTACAATATCTAATGGAACAAAAAATATGTATCAGTTATAACTTAAGTCCAATTATTTATAGCTTTTTATAAAATATAAAGTATAAATAGTATAATATATATATGTATAACTTTATAAATTGATATGTGCAAGTAAATATGTAGCTGTGTAAATATATGTATATGATTTCAATAAGCGGCAAGTGTTTAAAGTCTCTCTGCAGCAGGCTTTTGGTAATTTGGTTTTTATGGTCTAATGTCAACCCTAAACTAGTAAAGGAGCCAGTTAAAATCTTTGGGTTCTTCCTATATTACATTATTTTCCCCAAAAGATTCCGTGTTTTCTTTTAGGCATCCTCATCTTTCTCACTCTGTGTCTGTGTTCATGAGCAATTAAAGATTATGATCTTGATTTTATTTCTTGTTACACTAAGCATGATTTATGTAAAATTCTATTTAATATATTCAAAATTCTGTTCTCATGGAGAAAGAGTTGAACAATGATCGTCCTACATTTGATGGAAAGTAGTATTTGAAACGCAAGTATGTCTAAGAAAACATATCTGAAAAAAAGTACAATTCTTCACTAACAGTTTCTGGGATACTTCTGAGCTTTCCCATACACTCCAGACAGCCCAAGGGAAATAAATCTCTTTTCAGGTACCAAGGTTTCATAAGGGTCTATAGCTCTCTTGATTCCATCTTTCTAACTTGGTGAAGTAACTACATCAAATCAGTCCAGAATCTGCCACAATGCGACATAAAAGCCCAGGTTAACATGATAAATAACTCTGGCTTACCTTCCAAACTCCGTCAGTATTCCAACGATATTGCTGACATTTGTGAAGTAAAAACTGATGATTATACATTGACCATTAATAATCTGCTGATAACTACTAATGATATACAAATATTCTGAGTGTGTAGCTATTTACTGGTTTTTTTTAAAAAAGACTGTGTCACAATTCTGTACAAGTGCCAATAAACATGAGCAACACAACTGTAGTTAAACATTTTCACAAGTTCAAATCAATGGCTATTTTACTTACTGTATTTACTTACTGTATGTAGAATTATTTTAGACTCATTCACAGAATATCAATTCCAAATTAATACTTACTGTATGTGCTTACTATATGTAGAGGTATTTTAGATAAATTCTCAGAATATCAATTCCAAATGTCATGTAGTGTTTAAGACTTTTTTTTAAATATGAAAGTAAATACATATAAAATTATCTATATTATCTCACGTTTTTCTCTGTTTATTATCGCTTAAATGTTGGAGGAAGTATGATCTGGTATTTGAAAATATAAAAACCGTAATAAAAAAAATGTCCTTGATACAAAGAATGCATATTTTGCATTGGCTCAATATTCATTTTGTTCCTAGGGTTTTTTATATTCCTGAAATTATAATAGGTTTATTTGCTAATATGGTAAAATAGACCTTAATCCAGAGGATTCTCCCAATAGTCCATGCTGGCCTGCATTGTCACTTCACATGCGGAGCCTCTGGCAATACAAGTGCAAAAAATATTGTGCTCAAAGGCAATGCATACTTAGGCTATGCTTACAGTTTCTCAGATGAGTAAATATCATCTTACTTGCAAACAAATCAATTTGTATTTGCAGGGCAGTGTGAACTTAAACCACAGTTTAGGACTGTTTAAATCCAAGAGGGTTCATTTATTCTTGAAAATAAAATTGGTAGTTACTGATTTTGATGCTTAACATTTCTTTTGCTAGTGACTAGGACTCATGATAATGTTTTACACTCTGAGACAGATCATGAGATGAAATAAATAAAATAGGTTGTTGAGAAATTCAATAATAAGGAAACATAGAAATGGCTCTAGAAAGGAGACCTTGCATGAATTATCAAGGTATCAGCACTCTTGAACAAGTTCACAGCCTTAAATCAATTCTTTGTGAAATCTTTGTATTAATAAAGGAAGTTAGACTGTCTCCCTTAATTAATTTTCCTTAATAAGAGAAGTTAACTCTGAAGCGTATCCAGACTGTAATATTTCTGATAGAAAACAGAGATTTTCGAAAACTGAATTTCTTGGTCCAGTGTTAAGGATGACTTTAGATATCTCTCTTCCTGAAATGCATTTAAGCATTTCTTATTGGTAAAATGTGTATTCTCTAGACAACTGTTTAATAATCATAATAATCTTTGTTGATAAGCTATCCTTAGGAGTGTAGAACTGCACTTAAACATCTGAAACAGGTTTATTCATTAATGTACAGTCCATAAATCCCTTTTAAGTCAATTTCAGTAACTAACTTTGACATTAGAAAGGTTTAGTCTCTTCCTTCTTTGCTTTTGCTTTTCCTTTTGAAAAGTCAGACTTTATAGGATTCCTCCAAGGAATGAGACGGAGTTCATTTTTCAAAAAAACTCTCTTGTGTCTGAATATTCATTGTACCACAAAGGCACTTTTCCTTCTTTTGTAAGTATGTCGTGTAATGACATATTCATTTAAATACTCATTTGGAAATGTGCAAAAATTACCCTTGTCCATCCTTTGGCTGAGGGCTTCTCTTTCCTCATATGTATTTTAAAGAAGCTGGAATGTTCTCAGTGATAAGAACTATCCTAAAATGTTCTACTGTCTCCACAATCTTCTACTGTTTATACATTTCTCCTTAAAATACACTAAATGTTTATGTGACTCCAATCAGAGGTCTTTTGGTAGTTGCAGTCATCTAGGAAAAACCCTCCCCTCAGCCTCTTTTATTCCTGGTAAGGATTTGGGTAGAGAGAGGTGTGGGTGGAAAAGGGGTGAAGTAGTAATAATCCTTGGTGATGCAAGTAGTTTTCCAGCAGCTCGTTACTGTAAATAAGATTGTATAAACTTCTGTGACTGCATCAATTAATTCACATTCATAAAAGAACAAACTATATAAACTCAAATTTCATGGTTTAGTCATCTCTGATGGTAATGAATGTGGACTGGTGCCATCCGTAGGGTCAAGAAAGAATGGACGGACATTATCTGCTGTGTCCTTGGGCAGTTTCAGAAACCTATTTTTCTCCCTCATTTCTTTCTTGCTGAAAAATTATATAGGTATGTCTTTGAGACAGGCAAAAATATTGAATTCAGACTGTCCATAATTTTTATTTTTAGCAATGTTAACCATTGAAAAATTAACTGCTTGTTTAAGGAACCTATCAGAAATTTGTGAAGCAAACCCATGTTATATTGCAGGAAAAAAAAATAGAATTGTTTTCTTTTCTTTTTCTGACTCTTACTATAAGATCCATAAACTACCATGGCACAGATGATTTTTTAATTTATTTTTTTTTAAAGACCAGCTACTGAAGTACTAATTCCTGCATTGTGTGAGTTTGATGCAGAAGTTCCACTGTCACCTCCAGGAGAAGATCAGGTGCACTGTATTATTCATGTATATACTTCCCTTATTTTTAATGGTGTCATAATAAGCCTCATTGAAAATATACACAGTTACTGTAGAAAATCCTTCTGAAGAGTGTAGATTCAAACTAAGAAAAAACTATTGTAACCAAAAGTAGAAAATGACATCCTATTTCTTTCTTTACAAAAATTATTTCTTCTCTGCAGTACCATAATCTTCCTCTTCCCTGTGAAACACCTTTGCCTCTGGTCTTACATTTCTTGGAGGCAGCTGATTCCCTTCGCACGTCTTTTTAACAAATGATTACAATCAGAGTCTCATGTAACGCAGTAGCTGTTTTCAAAGAAGAAAGCTTGATCTAATAATTTCTTATTAAATTCTTAGTTCCTGTAGGAGTGCTTTTGAAGGATATTCAAGGTAAATATATTTTCAGAACTCTGTTGCCGGTTACCCTCACCTTCCCTAATGAAAATTTATTTCATTGTAGTGCTAGATCCGCTATTTGTTACATTTTGATATTTTCAGAATGGGAGAATTTCTGTGTACATATTAAATTTGTTTAGTATTGCAGCAAACTGTGAAAAAATCATTTTCATAAAAAGGAATATATACTTACCAAGACTTTCAGGAAAAATAAAGAATTCTTTTAGACCTACCTTCTGTTTAACTATAACAATTCAAATAGACTACATTTGTTCTGTTAGCACTGCAGCAGTCATAGCTGCAGAAACCACACAGCGGGCTACAAATCTCTTCAAAAATTTGTGTGCCTTCTCAGGTAAATCTGTGAACTGAACTCTTCACTACCATGATGCCACTCAATCCTCTGGCTTTATGTATATCGGGTAAACTCCAATATGGTCCTCATTGTCTTTCGGGGCCTCCACCTTTACAGGTACAGGACTGATAGGAACATGTAGTATCTTCTTTGTTTAGGCAAAAATATGAAATGAAATGTTTCCTTTGAAACCATAACGATGTTATACGGTGTTCAGTCGTCTGAGATAATGGGGGAAAAGAATCACAGAGTTACTATACATAACAACACTCTGGGAGGACTGAGATTTGTATTTGCATGCTGTTTTTCCTCTTATAGGGTCTACCTTTAACTGCCATTCTATGCTCTGATATCTTGCTCTGGGACTGGCTGTCTGATATCGTGTCGCATTATGCTGAATCCATGAATGAAATTACATTAATTAAATAGAAAATTAAGAAAATATTTCAAAAGTATCTTTATCTTTTATATTTCATATTCTTGCCTACTTTATGCTTTTTTTTTCCTTATATAACTTTTGAAGGACTGGTCCTTTATTAATTTCTGTTATAATCCCTTATATAAATATTTTTTTCCATATAAAATCAAATCTATTGTAGTGTTGTATTGTTTGGTGTTATTCTTCCTCCCTCTCCAATAAAGAGTGCTATTGTCTTAGATTAAAAGTTAAATACTTGTTCCTTTCTCAAGGCAAAATCCCATGACCAAGGATTTGTAACTTACTAGTTAATAGTTTACATTAACTCTTAATGTTGTGCTCTGTGGGCTAAAAAAATGTGATTTCTGACACATATGTCAAACTGAATCTGAATTGTAGCTCCAACCTACAGAGAGGCACTGCATCCTGTTTCAGAACTCGTTCTCGATGGCTGAAGTTTCGATTTATTTTCTGAGAAGATAGTAAGAAATCTGCCGATGTCGGTTACAGAAGGGTATAAATCTCCAGAAATGTATTATTTAAGCATTAACCACTGAAAGTTTTGAGTAAGAAAGGTATATTATAAAGACATGTTCTTCCATGACAATGTGGGGAAAACACATAAAGAGCCTTAACAGAGGAGTGTAATATGAATAAATAAATAAGCGTTTGAAATTATATTCAATATTTTTAAAAAATTAATTTTCTTTATTTTCATGAATTTGAATAGCTGGAGGAATGTACATGATTCTTACCTTCTAATTAGCATTTTGAAAAATCTCTAAAGAATCTCCTTCCCTGTTTCAATTACTTAGCTTAGGTTTCCAGCTATCAGCACCTATAAACAGACAACTCCATTTAAAAGTCATTTTCTTAGTTGTCAATGTTGCATCCACTTTTAATCATGTCATATTAGTAAACTAATGGAGGCAGAGACTCAGACAATTATAGCACTCATTGCAAGCAGCAAGAAGGATAAATTCTACTCTAGCCTAGGGTTAATTCGCTGCTGATGGAGCTAGAAAACAATAGAGAAATGGGGCCTTGAATCTGGGTTATTATTGCCTCCAGAGGCTGAGAATAATGTAATTGTGTTCGTCTTCCTCTATCAGTTCATCAGAAGGAACAAGAAAACAGCAAAAGAGTCTTCTTTAAGAGGATTGTTCTTAAGCCCTGTTATAACTAGGGGGCAGCTGTAAATAGAACTACTTCACATTAATTTAAATATATTTCCTGCTTATACTTTCCAGACTTTTAAAGGCCTTTTGGATTTCTATTTTTTTATAAGTAAATAAAAATTTTCCACAGAATAAAATATAATTTTATTGACTCATTTGTCTGTTCCCTCTTTCATGCCCTTAGCTTTCTTCAGCTTTATTTTATTTATCTCATTTGCTGGTTTTATTTTTTTTCCAAGCACATGATTTTTTTTCTTTTTTTCTCTTTTCCTCTTTTTTGGTTTACTCTTTGTTTTGTTGGGGTTTTGGACATCTTTTTTGAGGACTCAACATTTCTAGCAAGCTGATCATCATTTTACTTTATGTCATGATAGAGAGAAGCAGAATATTTTAAGATTAGTGTATACTATGATATATTATTTAAAAGGCTGAGACATATCATGCAACCATGGATCTTGCTTTTCTACATTTGAGATCTTTAGCCCAGTCCTTTTCACATGTGTTCCCGTCCTTTTCAGTTTTAAAGAAAACTCCAGCTCATTTCCTCAAAGAAGGAGATTTCAATACTTAGTTCTTTCCTTCTTTCATTTTGTTCTCCACATCAAGAGATCTGGTTTAGAACATTTCATACTTATCTTTGCTTGGTACAACACAATTCTTGTATTTCTCTTTCATCAGACATTTTATGTATCATTTATTTTGCTCTGACCCCAATCACACTTACTAAGTCTTCCATGTGGAGGAATTTTACATGAATTTCCAGTTTCTACCCCCCTACAGGTTCATTGTATCACATGCAAGGTTAAGTACACCTCTTCCTGTAGCTGTTGTGTGGTTTTCCTTGTAGCCACATTTCTCCATCCTCTCCCAGCACATGGAAAGGGCTTTTATTTGGCTCTATTGCCTCCTTTAGTCCTACAAAAGTGTTTTCCAGTCTCTTTCCCAATCTAATATTTTTTCAGTGTTTATTTCTGTTCTGGGAATTACATGATTTGAAGCATTGGTACACAACAGTAATATTAAACGTATGCATTGTAGGAAGACTTAATAGTTGAGATTCAAGACAGCACATATGTAGATGTATTGGCGTATTTTAAGGAACACATCCTACTGCTGATTTAGTAAAACTCAGGATAAATTACTTTTCTCACAAAATCAGTTTTTTCAAGTATCCTGTATCATTATGTACCACACTGAGGTTCCCGTCATTTTCCCTGCACATTCTGGAGTAATAAGTAACCTTGATATGCTCTGGAGATGATCTGGGTAGTTGTCCTCAGGGAGATGTCTGTGTGAGTGGTAGTGGCTGTGGATGAGAAGGGAGGGGAAAAGAGAAAGGAGTCGTCTTTTACTGAGGTCAGGCTCTGACCATCTGGTTTGACTCAAAAGAAGCGTCATGCCATGCTGCTGTCAGACCAGACCAAGCTTCCACAGATACATCACTATCTCAATTACTTTACTTTTTCCACAAAGTTGTTTCAGCAGCAGAAAAGGATACTTGCTGTTTATCATTTACCATCATGAATGCTTGACTGATGTAATTTCTAGCTGGCATCACAAAGGAGATTGCAATCATGCTTTTTTTCACCACTTCTTCCTGAGTGCTGCCACGCAAAAGGTCTGTAGTACTCGTTACCTGTTTAGGCTGCCCTGCTTATCATAATCACTGTGCCACTCTGGCAACTGCACAAAAATGAAGCCATTCAGTAACCATCTCACTCATATCAAGGAAATCTACATCTACTGCGTAAGCATCTGACATGTGGGAAAGGACCATACACCTCGATATCTGAAGGGGAGACCCCTCAGATATGTCATTCAAATGTCATCGTGCTTCAACCAAAAAAAGACATTTTAAAAAGCATGGAAATCTGTCAATGCTTAACAATCTAACCTAATCAACAGTAGTATCTGTGTGCTCAGGGTGATTTGTTTAAGGTTTTAGTTCTGTTCAGATCGTGAGACAACAGACAAAATTTTTCCTGTTAGTGATAAAACCCTAGAAAACCATTACCATCTTTGCTATATATATTCCACAGAAATACCACTGTCCCACATGGGCACTAATGAAAATTTCATACCAGCTTAAATAGTTATTTCTACTGTGGTAACTGAAGCAGTAAAGTTAGAATTGATTTACTCTGAATTTAGCAATCAAAAGGTCATATATTTAATCAAAGACAGCTTGCTATTCCCATAGTTTCTTATTGATGCCAGTGGAAAAGCAGGAGATACTTTTTACCATCCTAAGACACCTGGGATAAACCAGCCTCCAGAAGTATATTTCCTTTAAGTACAGAGGAGTTAAAACCTAGGCTAAACATTTAAGATCATATTAAGATAGCTAAAATTAGGTAAAATAGGTCTCACATATAATGAAAAATTATGGAAAAGGAATAATATTTTATTCATTGTTTTCTCCGTTTTAACTATATATTAAAAAGAATTCAATTTTATATGCTGATATAACACAGTAATGAAGTGTAATTTTGCTAACTCTTCATTGATGTTACCTCTATCTCTTTAAATAAGTGATATAACTTAACAAAACAAGTATAATTCATCAGTTTACTATGTAACACCTGAAGTAAAGGAAAGTGTGTCCCTTGATTGAATATCTTCATAGATTTTTAGATAATATTGAGCAGAAATTCCAGGAATATATTATACTACTTTATATTAAGTGATTTCGGAATAAATTTTTGAGGAAAAAAATTTCCTGTTTTACGGACATCGATTCTTCATAACTCTAAAAATTTTAGTTCATTTTCCACATGTGTGTGTTAACTGAGAAGAGATGTTGATCAAAGAAGGTTTTGTTTGAATAACACTGAAGAGGTTAATCTTAAATCTTTAATTCTTGTATCCACGATAAACACAGTAAAAGCAGCAGTATCTATATATATGAACAAGAGAAATGAAGACAGAGGTGGGTGCTTTTCCTTTTATGTAGTGTGGCACTTCAGAACACACGCGCACAGACACATACACACAGAACAAAATCTTCTCTGAAGCATTTACCCTGGAGTGGTCAATTTCCAAACTATTTATTTAAACTACAATGTGTATTTTGATAGGAAACTTGCAAATTAAATGTATTGACAGACTATTGAGTGTGAAGACAAGGGAAGGTTATTTTCAAAGAAGGAGATGATAAAATGCTATTTCATAACTTCTTCAAGATCATGTAGGAAATAATGACGGCTACAGATATCTCCGTATCTCATATGAACCTAAGTTTTACCTGTTCAAAACTGTTTCTTACTTCCTCAGAAATGTGAATATGGGAGCAGGCATGCTACTGCACAGATTAATCATATGAGATGGTTCATCTCCTATCAGTCAAGCTTTTTTTCCCCTACATCCAGAGTTAGACACCTGACTCACAAGGGCAGGTCATGACTGAAATTTTGCAGACTGACCAGATTGTTCTGATACCAGACCTTCTACCTTTCTTCCACACTTCTGTCCTGATAGCTTTATTTCCATTTAATTATTAACTCTAGGTTGTGGGTTTTTTTCCTCAAAACTTAATGCTTCCCATTGTTTTAAGGCCTTTTTATAGAATGCCACAGTACAGTATCGCACAGTATCACAGTATCATAAGTTTGGAAAAGACCTCTGAGATCGTTGAGTCCAACCTATAACCCAACACCTATATCTGCTCCTACTGGTCAATTACACCATATCACTAAGAGCCTCGTCCAATCTCTCCTTAAACACCTCCAGGGAAGGTGACTTCACCACCTCCCCGGGCAGCGCATTCCAATGGCCAATCACCCTCTCAGTGAAGAACTTCTTCTTAATGTCAAGTACTTCACATCACAGGACTGAATATCTTTGTGGAGCTAGTTTTTGTCTTTTCATAATAAGTTTCTAATTGTAAAAAATTAGTACATAAATATTACTTTCCTCAGTGCTTCACAAAAGTATTTAAATATTAAAATACGATCCAATACTAACCTGATAAAAAAACTATAGTATCAAAATTAGGTAAGCTTGAAATGTAGTAGGAAACTCCTGCAACTGCTGATAAATGTGTGCAAAGACTGATGTGCTAGTTCACAGGTACCAAAAATAGAGGTTGTTATAAGTCTTCCTAAAAAATAAAATTTGAAAATATGAAAGTGTTTCATATTTTTTTTCTTTGTTACCTTTGCATTAGCCTTAAAATAAAAAGGAAAAGTATGGAAATATTTTTAAGAATTCTTTGCATGAGTTTATACTAGATTTCTTCATATGCATGTGACATATAGAAGGAGTTAATAGGAGTTCAAACACAGTTTTGTGTAGTGTAGATGTTTGGGTACTTCGCTTGTCGACATATTTATTCCTATTTGTATTTCATCCTGGCTACCCATTCCTGGATAAAGGTGATTTAAAGAAGGAACTGAGAATTGTACAGGTTTCTTCTACTTAGTTTACTCTCACATAGGTCTATCAATCTTACTTTAATGGCAGACATATTTCACTGAAATTATTTGCCTTTTGCTACAGACAGACCTCTTCTCTGAACAGCTGGCTTGTTGTAGAGCCAGCATCTGCAGCTTTGTATCTTTTCCAAGATAGATGAAATAGTATGAACGTTAGGGAACAGACTCTTAACAACAGAATGTGAGAGTGCTTGAGTCATCTTGCAGAAATACTATATTACCTGCAAACAGCAGGTAAGCAGGCATATCTTTTGGACTGCCAAGTAACAAGTAACCTGCTTGCTGTCAAAGAACACAATAAATGTCCTAAATTTTATTAATGTCTCCATAAAAGGGATCTAAATGCTCAATTTGGTTTTTTAATAACTCTAAAGATCGATGCATTTATTTCTATTTTGTATATCTTAAACATCATCTGGGTGCAAGGTTGTGTGACCTGGAGCCTCTGTGTGGCTCCTCGGTAACAATGAGAGAGGTAAGTGCGGGAGCAGGTGCTACCCCCACTCCAACACACCTGATGGCACATGCACTCCCAAAGGCAACACATAGAAACAGCAAAACCCACTTATCGCTTACTAATTGGGCACGGAATTTCCCTCTAAATGATCCTCACCAAGAAGCACACGTGCACACAACCCCCGCCTTTATGGTCCACGTTTCCTGAAGAACTGCCAAGCAGCACTCCTGTGGCGATTATTTTTGTCCTGCTACTTTTCTTCTTTTTCTCTCTCTACCTGATTATCTTCTCTCTTATTCTATGGCACCCCTATTTTTCTCTTTTCCCTCTGCACTTGCTGGTGAATTAGATCACATCAGAGTTCTGTTGTAATTTGTTTGGCAACTTTGACTGTTCAAAGTACATATTGTGATCTGTGTAGATCGAGATCTGCTTTGCGACTTTGAGAAGTCACAATCAGAGTTTACTTGAGTTCTTGTTGAGGTAAGATGTTGAATGTGATCTGTCTTTGTGATTTTGCCATTATCTAAACTAAATATTGGATTCGAATTTACCCCGAGGGTGATTTGTCAAAACTCTGGATTTGCTGCAAAAATATCTAAAGGAATCCTACCTCTGCTTTTAGGTCAGCAGGTCGGTTTGGGTTTGTGTCATAACAGTAACAAACATCAGAATTAATTTGTTTTACCTTTCACAGCTATTGCAGAGTCTCAGAAATGGTTCTATTGTCAGTCCTAGATGTATTTACCCAAGTACTTAGGCTCTACATGCATGGTTTTAACTATCAACATTATATATTACAAAATGTTTTAACTCTCAATTTGTACAATATACTTATCTCTTGAGAGATTTCTTGAGTTGATGACTCAGTGAAGTGGCCACTGGATGCTCACACCATTATCATTAATACACCATCAATGAAATGCATTAATGTAGTCATTGACTATTCAATCCCATACTACATTAAAGACCAAGTTAAAAAATTCTAAGATGTTTTTCTGGTGTCATAGCCTTTTTAAAAGAAGAGTCTTCATAGATAATTTATAGGAATGAAATCAAATCCAACTACACTCTTTCACCTCTTTTTTACATAATTTAATTGACTGTGCTTACAAATTGCCTATTAGGTTGTTTTGAGAAGTATGTAATATCCACAATTCACTTCCAAGTTCAGCTTTTCATTCCAAAAGCGTCTTCAGAAATGGTTGTGTGAGACTAAATAAATTACTTATTTTAGTTTTAATTTTTAGAGACAAAAACTTTAATATTCTTTATACTTTTATTCCAATTTCAAGTCTCTTTTTTATTTGCCTTCATATTTCTTTCATTTGGCTGTTGACACTGTTCTTCTATCAGGACTGTTTCTGAAATGGCAATGTACTTTGCATTTTAAATCTTCCATATAGGATATATTTTACTTTCCCTACTTGTAGCTAATAGTTCTTTTCTTCATTCTTTTAAAGAAGGAACTGAAGGCTTTTACTCTATTCTGAATACACCATAAATATGAATAGGTTGGACAGTGAAATGTAGATATCTAGATTGATTACCCTGTATCATAGGGTGTCATAGATGAAAATGTCTACGTATCACAGGTGACAAAAAGCAGTAGATATTGGACAGTATGTGTAGGTGTAGATGAATGCCCCAGACTGAACTTTCAGACTCTTCAGCAGAAATCTTGTATATTTTGATGGTGCCCAAGTTAAACAACAATGACCTGTCCTGACTCTTCCACTTAGAAAGCAGACATGAAACAGAACAACGGGAGTTTGATCACATATTTTGTTTCTGCACATGGATGGTACGAAACCCAGGGATCTGGGGATCCAGAAAGATGAGCTGGTGCTGAAGAAAGGGTTCCTAATAAAAGGAATCTCTGTAAGATGGAGATTCACAGAGGAGAAGTTAAAGATTTCACCTGGAGGAAAGGTCACAGAAGTGGAGAGAACAGAGGGGTGCATGGAAAAAAGTCTCAGGAAGTGCCCAGAGACCCCAGAGAGTAATGTCCAAGACTAGTAGTTATGAACAGCTGCACATCATCAGTAACTTCCTCTGCAGCCTCCCTGGCTGGCAGCAATCTCCCTGCTGAAAAGGAAATTAAAGACCTAGCTTGTACAAAGCTGCAGGTGGGTGAATGGGCAGGTGGGAGGAAAGTGAGTGGGTGAGTGAGTATGAAGCAGGTTAAAAACTAAAATTTTGATTCTTAAATAAACAATGTTATCCAGGTAAAACACATCTTGCTGTTTATTCTGCCTCACCTGCAACAGCAAGCAAGAGCTACTCTCCTTACATCTGGCCCCATTAATTCTATCCATTGAAAAAGATTTGTATAGATGAAGAGTCAAAAAATCTGTTTCCCTACAGAATAAAAATCAATTTATTAATTGAAGAAGTCGTATGGATTTGTAATATTTTAAGACATATAAAACATAAATATAATCACATATCTAAAGTGTAATTTATGAAAACATATTTGGTCTGAAAAGTAATAATTAGAAATCATTCACACAAAAACTGCACGAAACACAGGCTTCCCTGCTTCATTCTGTTGTAACATCCACGTTATGCACAGAAAAAATATTTAAACAAATATTGCCTGGGTGGTGGTTTGCAGAGGGCACTGTAGCAATGTGTGATTTTTTTGAATGAGAGAAAAAAATAACATTCAAGAATTGAAAAGGAACAAAAAACCACAAGACACTCAATACCTTTTGCCTCAGTCTTTCCTGGCAAGAATGCCCTTCAGGAGCCACAGGCCCCTGAAATAATCACAAAGTCTGAAGCAAGAAAATCTTACCTACAGTGTTTTAGGAAACACATAAACATACCAAGGAACAACTCCATGACATCTATTAATATACACCCAAGGGCACTGTGGGAGCTAAGCTATGTCGTTGAAAGGCTACTCTCAATTATCCTGGAAATGTCACCGTGACCAAAGGATGTTCCTGGTAGCTTGAAGAAGGTAAATTTCATTCATCTGCCAGTGTAAGAGGGAAGATGTGGGGAAATACAGACATGTTAGGATCACTTCACCTAGGAAAGTGATCAAGCAATTCATTTTGTTTGTTTACAAACATACGAAGGACAGTAAGATGGCTGTGATCTTTAAAGGGAAAATCAGACTGGACCAACTGTATAGGCTGCAACAAGAAGATAACTAACTCAAAGCATGAGGGAAGAACGGTGGATGTTTATTTTCACTTTAACAAGGCTTTTGATGCTGTCTGACACAACACGGTCAAAGATAAAGTGATGAAGCACAGGGTTAGTAATCTGGACGGTGAGGTGGTCTGGAAACTAGCCGAACTGCTGGCTGCAAAGGGTTGTAGCCACACAAAGCCTAACTCAAGGCCAGAAGAGACTGCTGCCTGAACTGTTACAGTTTAATACCTTCATTAGTCACCTGGATGACAGGCCCAAGCACATCCATCACAAATTTGCTGGATATAAAAAAACATGAGAGGATTGTGGGGGATTGTGTTGCTGTCCAGAGAGACCTCAAAACAGTCTGGAGATATGGACAAACCAGAATCTTACAAAGGTCAACAATGAGAAGTGACAAGCCCTTCCCTTTTGAGAGGAATTACCTCGTGAACCTGTACATGCTGTGGGATGAAAAGCTGGAAAGGAACACTTCAGAGGCCACAAAGGTCCTAGTGGACACCAAGATGAATGTGTCATTGAGGCAAAAGCATTCAATGCCATCATGGGCTGCTTCAAGCAGAGAATTGCCAGAGGGTTGGGGGAGCAGATACTTCTTATCTATGTGGCCCTGGTGAGAGGCATCCGGACTGCTGGGCATAGATCTGGGTTTCCTAGTATAAAAGAGAGACAGAAATACTGGAGAAAGTCCTGACAAGAAGATGACTAAAGGAACATGTGAGAAGAGATTGAGAAAACCAGGATTGTTCAACATCAAGAAGAAAAATCTAGGAAGGTACCATATCTATTCAACTGAAATACAGAAAATTCTGTTTAAATATGAGAAAAAAACCCGTTTTGTTACTGTGAGAGTTGTCAAATTTTGTCAAGTTTTCTCTGGATCTTATGTTCTTGGAGATAACTGAACTCCAACTGGATATGACCCCGCTCTAGCTGATATTGCTCTGAGCAGTCTGATTGGACCAAGTAACTCTGGAGTGGCTTTCTATCCTCAGTTACGTTGTAGTGTCTGTGATTCTGTGGGAGAGAAAAATATGATATGAAGCACAACCAGATCAGACTAGATTGTATTCATAAACACTGTAATATGGATAGAAACCAACCATTTTTTGTTGCATGAGTTTTTGGTTGCAGTAGAATAAGTAGTGAATATCATTCTTGTAACTGCATAGCATACAGTATTTGAAAACTTAAAGAAAAGAAATAATTATCTTTGCACACTTTTTGAATAGGGCTTTTAACTCAGGCAGAACTCTGAAAGGTCACCCTTCGTTTCATCTGACAGAATGTTTCCACTAGGGCATAGTATAAATGATCTGATTCATCAACTGTAGTTCCCTTTCCTGGCCTTTCCTATGCTTCCTTTTAACAGCCACTTTCCATTTCCTAGTGTTTCAATCTTGTAAGCATTTAATTTTTGCAAAACAATCTCACTTCCAGCACTAGGGGATCTGTGTTAACTCCTATTGACTTTGATGTTATTTTGACATATTTTAGCTGTTCAGTGTCAGTAATATATATTCCGGTTATTTCTATCATGTCAATGGCAAAAACTAGTTAATTAAAAAAAAAAAAAAAAAAAAGAGAGAGAAAAAATTCCCCACTTTATCTGTTATTTTATTTTTTTTAGTTTATTTCAGTTATAACTTTGATACTAGCATCATTCAAGGATTATTCTTCTGTCTTTAAATTTTAATTCTTACAAATGTAATTCTGAATATTTTCAGTAAAGCTAGAGGAAAAAATTATCATGTGTTCTTATTATTATAGATGTAAAGCCCTTTTACTCAGCATGTTGAAGACCTGACATATATCAGCCAATTTACTTAAAATAAAAAGTTGACACTACTAGTATCTTACAGAGTTATCAAAGCGATCTCACGCTTCCCTTATGTTGTTTTCTAAACAGTAAGAATATTGCTTAAAATTGTAAACATTCTATCATATATGACTTATTCACTCTATATATGTAAATATACAAAAATATTGTAGCTTCAGAGAGAATCTTTTCTGACAATTAATGAAGTTAATATAGTTCCACACAAATGATGAACTATATGGTAATTTTATTGGGCAGAGTCTTCAATCAGCTTTTGCTACAAGCTCTACATTTAATGACTGGCTGGACATTCAGGCAATTAATCATTGATATTCATGTCAGAAAATATTCAGGGTTGCAGAAGATGCTTGCAGATACGTAAATTTTACATGAAAAGTGAAAAGTGAAAAACTTTTTTGAATATCCAGGTATAATTAAAATCTCCAAAATTTTATGCTTAAAATTTTGTCCCAACAAAAATAGCTCTAATTGTATGTGCAGAGGAGATTAGATTAAGAAGTTTTCATTATATCCCTGCTCAACCTTGTCCTAAACATGCACTGTAAATTAATCAGGAGTCTTTCTGCTAAAAAGCTTTTTTTAAACTACAGTGTAATTTGCATGAGATTAATTTTATATATCTATCAATTTTATTTAATCTATCACTGCATGCAGCTGGTGCAATTTCTTTGCAAATTTATTTATTTTAGGGTACATATTTAGTTACTTAACTCTTTCAGACTGTTAATGGAAAATTTCTCTATTAAAGATAAGAGGACAGAAAAGAGATAATAAATGCAGAAGACAACCTTGACATTGTCCATTGGAAAGAAATTCCCTGAAAGCTCACAATTCTGTCAATATTCGTCAACACTAAGAACAAAGGTTGAGGATGTGATACCAAGTAATTCTAATGTCTGACTCAATGTTCAGTGCAACATCAACAGTATCAAGTGGAATTAAGTTGGTTGCATCCTCTCAGATGTCTCTGAGCAGCCACTCAACTCTGTTGGTTTTGCAGTCATGATCTTAGCAAGATGAGTGACATGAGTCGGGTTAAAAGAGGGTCATCCTTTCATCCCTCTTTTTTTTTCTCTTGTTGATGCATTTACAGGCAGATGCTCGAGTGGCCACCTTCCTTTTCCTCCTCGTATACGTAACTTATGTTATAGTTTACTGCTTCTATCTGTGTAGAAGGAAAGACCATACAAAAATTTTGATGCAAAGGAACTGAGGAGAGACATAATGGTCTCATTTCATGCCACCTAAATTAGGTGCAAGACTAATTTAGATGTCTGTTTGCCAAAGTTCAGTTTGTAGCAGTGGCAAGAGATAAATGGCTCTAGCGAACCAGTCAGATCCTGGTGGGCTGAATAGCTCTTTAGAAGTGTCTGTCTCTCATCAGTAACTGTTTGCCTAGAGTCACTGTTAAACATTAAACGGCCTTTTATTTTGTTCATTTTTCCCTAAATTGTTGAGAAAAGAAAAAAAAGTCTGAACTTTGATATTAAACACTGTGAACTGTAAAGGCTAAATCCAGTCACCTAGAGACAGCCCAGAATAAATCTAAATCTGCAATAGGTAGCTCTTTCCTCTCTTGTCCTTTCTGTAAATGAATAACCTCTCTATTTTTTTTTCCTTTTATTTTTTTTTTTTTTAGTGTGAAACATCAGCTTAAGCTTAGACACAAAAGCTGGTTTGAACTGCTGGTCCTTTCCCAAGACAGAAGAATTAAAGGTTTCTTTTGTTCTTCCTGGATAAACTTTCTAGCATCAAATCAGCAGAATCACACTTGGTAGATTTATTATCCAAAATCAGTGGTAGATGTCCTCAGGTTTCTGGCTCTTTCTACAGGCCACTGATCTTCAGCTTTTTATTCTATGTGTGAAAATTCAGAAAACCAGGTTTTCATCTCACTTTGAAAAACTGAGGATGCTTAATTTGCAGTATTTTAATTGGCCATGCATGACCAGAGCCAGCTGATTAAAATGTTTCTGCAGGGTTTTCTTGAACATTCATATTAAATATATTTTGTTACTATTTTAATCCTGTATTTCAAAATGCTTAACTAATATATCTAATATTAAATTGAAATGCCAAGTAATATGCAAACTGATTGGAAAATATATTTATAATATTGGGGACAATGTTGCTTTGTCTGTCTTATATATGGCAGCAAATTAATAAAAGAAGGGGGAGAGATGAAATAAGAAAGGAATAGACTCTTTAAAAAAAAAAAAAAGGAAAAGAATTAGTTGAAAAGGGAGAATAAAATTAAAAGGGTAGTGGAGATGTACTGTTCATTTGAGAGGAAATAGTGTAAGAGCTAAATTGAGAGTTAATATATGACCAGAGACTTTCTTCAGGCAGATTTTACTGTTCCCTGTCTCCCTATAAATTCCATTCTGATTTTTAGCAATGAGTAGTCAACATGTTCTGAGCTAATGTCCTTCCCTTGACTTGTCAGTTAGTCAATAATTTCTTGATTTTAAATGTTTTCCAAACTCGTACATGTAGTAATGTAAATGAAAATAAGTTATCATTCACATTCCTTTTCCAGCTTCTGTTTTGCCTTGATAAAAGTGGAAAAAAAAATTAAAAGGGATAAACCAAAAGACAAGTGAGTTTTAAATGTGCTGG
Organism: Geococcyx californianus; assembly: GCA_013389885.1. Lineage (NCBI taxonomy): Eukaryota > Metazoa > Chordata > Aves > Cuculiformes > Neomorphidae > Geococcyx > Geococcyx californianus. The sequence goes on from VWPV01020124.1 coordinate 58,640, forward strand.
TTTGAGGATAAAGTGTGAACACTTCAAATTAAGATAAAACTATGTGTAGTGCTGAAGAAATGGGTTAAATCTACAACCTTGTACAGTACAGGGATGAATATAATATATTGTATATTTTTCCAAGTCATCTTGTTGAAAATATCTGTTCCATTGTATTAAAATGGTGGTAGCTGCTCCTAAATATAATGATCTCAAGTTCACATCAAAAGGAACAAAGTATAATTTTCATGTTTCCTCTTGTTCTTTCTCAGTGGGGATGTTCTGTTCTCTCATTGTGGGACACTTAAATCCACACAGGATTGATTGATGACAGATTTATCAGAGCAAGCCTTGATGATTGCTTATTTTTCTTAGACTTGTAACCTAAAATAGCTAATACAGGTGACACTTGTGCTCAGCTAAAGCACCCGAGCATATAGCAGCTGTTAGAATAAATACTCAATAAGCTAAGAAGGAAGAGGAGTCCAGGAGAGCTGGTTAATTTTCAAGGATCACTTCTTCAAAGCTCAAGAACAATCCATGCCCAGGTACAGGAAGTCAAACAAAGGCAGCAAGAGGCCTGCATGGGTGAGCAAGGAGCACCTGATTAAATTGAAACATAAAAAGGAAACATACTGGAAGTACGAGCAGGAACAGATGACTTGAGGAACACAGAGAGTCTGAGCATGCAGGGAGGAGGTTAGGGATGCTGGAGCACATCTGGACTTGAATCTGCTGGGGTGTATGAAAGCCAACAAGGACTTCTACAGGTAGCAGCCAAAAGAAGACAGGGGAAAATGAGGGACAGCAGCTGAAGGGGGAAAAGAAACTGGTGGCACATGGCATGGAAAAGGCTGAAGAACTCAATGCTTTCTTTACTTCGGTTTTTCCATGGTAAGACTGATTTGCAGGAATCAAGTGGATTTAAGATGCAATGTTTGCCATATACAGTCAACCTGTATCAACAGGAAGCTGTTTTTTACAGGTAGCATACGTGTTTGTCAAATGCTACACCACTGGGAATATTTAATACATGCTTATGTGATGGGGCACTTTTTTCTTCTCTGTTTTTTTGTTGTTGGTTTTGGTTTCTTCTAAGGGCACTCTTTAAATTCTCCAGAACCAGACTGAGGAAATGCATGAGAAGTCTGATGATGTGAAGCAGTCTGGAGGAATGCTAGAATAATTTTCAAAGGTAAGTGTCCTGGATATCCAAATCCAGAAAGGAAGAGATTTATGTTACTGAAATGCCTTCCCTTTCTCTCCTGCCTTTCAAATTTTCACAGAGGCAGAGGAAGATGCAGAAACAAAAGGGCTGCCATTTCTTCCACACAGATATGATGTGGCACAGATTCATTGCACCTTGAAGCATCAGACTGATGTGCTTCAGTTAGGACTGTCATTGCTTATCTTACTTAAACTTTCACCAGAGAGTAGTGAACTCCTGAGATCTGGTTCACCTGCTGACACTGTGCATTTATCTCCTTTGCCTCTACAAGCCACCTGTAAAATTACAGCTCTCATAAAGGTGCCTGAAGTTCAAAGGAGTGCAGCCAGGCTTAGCTGCCTATCATTCAATTAAGTGAAGTCTTAAAGCTTCTCAGTTTAATGCTTTTCATTTGTTTTTATTTTAGTGATATTCTCACCGTTATCATAAGCACATGTAGGCTGCACTTGCCCCCAGCTAGCAAGGTTCCTTTTAGACAGCTGATGGGAAGGACACCTTGTGGTCTGAAAGATTAATACGGTAGGAAAGTTAACCAAGCTTTAAGAACAATGACAGCATCCAGCTTGCTGCCAGAAAATTACCTTGAGTAGTACAGAGAGCCTCTAGTAGCCAAACCTGCGCACTGGATTAATGACCTGTTCCCTGAATGACAGCAACTTTTGTAAATTCACCTTAGTTATGTGACTCATATTTAGAACATTCCACTCTGCAAGAGCTTTCATCCTCCTTTCAGATTGATTTGTAGTCTGAAATGATCAACCTTCTTTATAGGAATGTAAAGTGCATCTGAGCACTCAGACTAGGTCAGTGCCCTCAATTGCCAAAGTTCGATGGAAAGTTAAGAGTGGATTTTGGTTCATTGTCAGTATACGTAGCAAGAAAATTGGGTCTTTGGCACTGAGAAGAAGAAATAAACCATTGGTGATGTCATGAAACCTGCTAATATAGCCATAAATACACATTGCATAGGAGAGGAATTACAAGACAAAATTGTAGATCAGTTCTAGCATTAATATTGTCTTGTACTGCCCACAGTATCACTGTTCCAATTTTATTTTATCATTATGTTAACTAGACTCCAGCTTGGAGATGCAATTACTGTTTGATGTAGCTCTAAATGCTTTGTTCACAACAATCAGCTTAAATTCTTAGGGAATAAATTGCATCTTGTGATCTCGAAACCCCTGCATAAACCAGGTGCTTCTATCTCACCTGAAGACCTTGCTTGAAGAGAGAAAGTGTGTAGTAAGTAGCTTTCCTTTAACATCTCAACATTAAACATAAGCGTCAGTGAAACACGGTGATGCAAGAGTTAATGAATTTAATTTCCTTACTCTCCAAAACACAATTCAGTGTTATTTCTATCATTAACCTTAAATTATTCTCACATTCTGATGACACCAGATACTGCAGTAGATTACAAGAATCAACATGCTTCCACTGAAACTACCACATTTTTCTCTCATTTTTTTTGCATAGTTCTCTACATGTAGCTTAACTTTATTTGAATAATATTTGTATCTATTTAACATAACTAAATATGCAAATGATTGTTAAAGAATGGAAATTCAACTTATTTTGAGCAGTTCTAAAATACACTTTAGTACTATCATCTTAACTGACACATTTATGAAAACCATAGTTTGGACTGATTTTCAGAGTCTTAGTACTTTTTATTTCTGACATGTCTCTCTATACAAACATAAGATGTTCTTTATGATAGGATCACATCTCTGTCATAAATAGATACATTCAGTCTTTCCTCTGACCTCTTCATACTATCACTAACATATTAAATACTTTAAATTTCATGTGAAGTTACTGCTCTAATTAGGAGATTCTAACATCAGAATGATATAATCATCTTACAAACTGACCTTTGTAATACAACAAAAATGTGTCAAAATGCTTGGATAAAAGGTCTAATCACATGTTAGGAGAAGCTTAATGTAATAAAATCTATTTGTTTTCCAACATCAGCCATGATATCTAAATTTGATAAAGATTTTTGGGTTGTGGGGTCACCTCCTTTGTTAAATGTGTGTGATTATTTATCAGTCTTGACTTAGGTTGAATTTGTCATTATGATCAACTGATTCCTTAGTCCTTTCTCTGTTATACAAATATGTATTTACGGATTTTTTTTATTATATTTGTAAAAAAACATAACTGTTGCATAGCTGGTGTTCATCTCTATTTTAAAATTTGTGGCAAAATAAAAGAAGGAAAGTGGAAGATTTTGAAAACAGTCTTGTGAAATAGGCAGTAAACATAGACATAAGGAAGAAAAACATTTATTGCTTACAAAATTCATGGCAACACATTTTTGCATGAAATTATCTGAAATTATTACATGTTGGTTTCAAAATTTATTTTATATTTTCATACATATAAACCCCGGAAAATTCTACTTTTTTTCAGAAAATTTTTTTTGTGCTTCAAAAATGACACATCATTTTGCAGAAATGGTGAACTTGCATGTTAAGTCAATGATATGTAGTAGATGACTTTGTTTCCTCATTCTCGTACAAAATATCTTTTGCTTTCAGAAAAGGCAATTTGAGGGAGGTCATCATCCCCTTATACT
>VWPV01020124.1:62571-87387 GCA_013389885.1 Geococcyx californianus
TTGGATGAGGCACTTAGTGCCATGGTGTAGTTGACAAGTAGGAGTAGGTGTAGGTGTTGGGTCATAGGTTGGGCTCGATGATCTCAAAGGTCTTTTCCAACCTTATGATACTGTGATACTGTGAATAAACAGTAATAAAACCCAATAGATAGGATGATATAAACTAAAATCTGTGTCTTTTCTACATATTTTTAAATTGAATACTTAAATTAAAAATAATGTCTGCAATTTAAGTGGACAGGGCTATAATTCTTATCAATAGTATAATGCATTATGACAGTGCATTACTTTTATTGATGCAGTATGGAAAAATGCATTATTCATGATAACATAGTGTATAAAGCCTCCACCAACATCCCTTCAACTGATGCAAGTTTACTAAATTAGCAAGAGAAAAAGTCTTTTTTCCTCAAAAGCTAATGATCTAATATACATGACAAATTTTGAATAAAAGATGAGAGAATTATTTCTTTTTCCTTTTTTTTAGGATTAAGCACTTCATTACTGCTGGAATCAAGGCTACTGTCCAAGTGTTTGGAGTCCCATCATATGTCTTCCCTTGGTGGATTTGTAATCATGGAAAGAGACAGTATAGTACTTCTGTGTCTAAAATACCAGCATAAACAAAGCTGTTCTTTCATTTCTAGTGGGGACGGTTTTTAAAGAGAAATATGTTCCAGCTAGAGTGTCATATCTCAGAACTGCCAACTGTCTAAATGTATGACTTAGACTTTTTGTAATAGTTTTATCTTGTGATTCCCTGTTGCAGGGATTTATTGACTAACATAAATTCTGTTATGTAATTACTCTGCTACTAAAACACACTACATCAGTCTCTGCCTCTCTTCTTGGAGCTGTTCCATTTTAAATAAATAAATATTCACTGGCCCAGAACAAATGAGTAATTGCCTCTATACACTACTGATTAAGGCACTTGCTTGGGAAATATCAGTCAGATTGAAGCTGTGGCTCCAATTGTTACTTATACAAAGTGGAACAGCTCCAGTCTATCCTTTACCTTTCAATAGATTAGGTAGATTGTGTGTCACATACAGGTACTTGAATCCCAGTTCTAAATCAGGCTAATAAGGAATAACTTGACACTATGCAACTCATAACCTTGTGCTAACTGGACATACTGGAAGAGAAGGAGGTGTCAGTACTTTCCTACGTTAACCAAAGAAGTATACGTTCCAGCAACTTCCAAAGTATAAAAACATAATGAATTTCAATCTTTCATGAAACTGCATTTGATCTTTCTCCACAAGAACTATATCTTGCTTAAAAAAGCTGTAGTTAATACTACCTTACAGAAATATTTATTCATTACAAGAATGTTCTTTGATTCACTAATATATTATTATACAACTATATGATTTATATATATATAAAAATGGATGTATATTAATTACTAAAAAATTCTCTGCTCATAAATGATCAAGAACAAGTGGTTTAACATTACTATGAGAACGCCCAGAAAAGTGGAATTTTACTGTACAGCCATTCTGGGTATAACATTTTCTAGACTGCATGCGGCTTTCTCTTAGGTGATGTTGCACAGATGCTTATGATGCCTAATGCTGGTGAGCAAAACGATGTTCGGTTATTAAAATGTTACATCAATTTTCTGGTAATAAATATAACACATATATTTACAGATAATTACATAGATATTTGTATATAATTCTACTCTGTAGTCTTTGAAAGTTACCTTTTTTCACCAATTCCTTTTTTGGGAGGAGTGAGGAAGAATAAGCAGAGATATTTGTCATGGAAATGTTCTGCCTTAAAGATGACTTAAGACATCTATAAAGTAAACATACACATTGCCATGTTATCTGGCTCAGAGAGTGGTCGATAGAAGAAAATAAGAGTATCATCTAGTGTTCAATTTATATGACCTATTTTGAGCCTGAGTATTAGGGTAATATAAATCAGAGACTGAAAGTAGTTATTCGTTGGCAGCGACTGCTAAGAAAAAAATAACATCTGAAAGCCTATGTAATCTCCAGGCAAGGTTCTCTGTATCAACATGACTTTTTACACTTTTTTTTCAAAAAATGATTTACTAAATGTAATCAGTGTCTTTAAAGACTGCTGGTAAATTTTCCTTAGAGTAATATTTCAAAATCTAGCATGAAAGATGTTAACTAATATTTAAGTTGAGGATATGTTTGATTTCACTCTATTAAAATACTTAAGGAACATGCACAGGAACACGTCTGTATGCAGACACATCTGTTTGTCAGAGGCAGTTTATTTGAAAACTCCTACTGTACTTGTTTTGAGTCTCAGAAATTGTAGTCTTCAATCTGCCATTCTCTTATTTTAGGAGACCAGTTTCTCAAGACTTCTTACATGCCTAATGCCTCTGACTTGGAGAACTACTTAATAACCTAAAAATTCTGAATTTTGTTGTAGTTAGTGAGATATGCTAGAATATGGGGTTTTTTTGGTAAATAAAATATTTTTCTATACATTTACAGTTCAATCCAGTGACGATTTTTTGAAAAGTAAACAGGAAAGCTGCACAGCAGCTCCTCAGATAAGGATATTCTGACACGCACTTGAAAGACAGCAGGACAATTATCGATCCTTGAAGATACTCGTTATATAGCACAATCACAATTGTCAATATTGTGTTTCAACCTATCAAAATAAAGTTAAATAATTTTAAAAAATAACATTAAAGTAGTCATAAGAGAGGTTGATAAGAGTGTACTCATTAAAGGCAACATTTACTAGACATCTTCTATTACGATTTCCCAAATGATTTAAGGTGTTGAGGAAAGACAAATCAAGTAGAAAAGATTTTGCTCACAATGCTCTTACGATTTATTACAGAATAGAAATACTTCAAGGAATTAAAATCATCAGTTTACCCAGAAGTACCTGAAGGAGTGGCAATTTTTCTTCCTTGTGTTAAGGTATTTGTTACTACGCTGCAAAACTTAGTATGACACATACATACATTAGAGGCACACGGGATATGATTACTTGTAGCTAATTTGCAATACTCAAAATCCCATGAAATGATTCTAGTGGCCTAAAACTGATTGCTTAGTTAAACAATATACAAATCAATGAAAATTAAGATACAGGCTTTACCCTGGAAATATCAAGAACAAGGGATAAAAAAATTAATATATTTTATTGACCATTTTCCCATATAACCAACATGATTTTATTCTTGTGTTTCTAATGTACCTCACTAAAATCTAATTTATTCTTAAATATTTTACCATTTTGAACTAATTTGCTGCCAGTTACATTACTGCTTCCAGTTAATTTATTCCTGCAATTGGCTTTGGTGCGTATACTAGGCTTTATTAAAAATACATGACGTAAAAAAGCCAAACTCTTTATTCTAATACTGGAAAGATTTTAAAATTTAAAACCAACAACGAGGTATATTTTGTTCAATATAAATATATTTTAGATTGTTCTGTGTTTACATTTAAAAATGATAATTGAAATATGACTCTTTGTAAAACTAATTTTAAAATTTATTAAAGAAATTAAGATTACAAAAAAAAAAAAAGGATTCTTTAGTTTTAGTGCTTTTCTATACCAGGTGGTATTTTTTATTAACAGTCCTTTAATATAAACAACATCTTTCACTTCAATATGGGCAAAGCCTTCTTTATAGCTACAAATTTAACGTCCAGGTGAGATGAACTAAGAAAATCTGCACTACTTATGTACAAACTAGACAACTTAATATGCAAGGCTGATAGGCTGTGGTACAGTTGCATGTTAATGCAAGAGTCATTTGTTCCCAAATATTTCAGTATTTCTTTTATGCATTTTACTGTGCTGTATAAATACGTTCTCTTGCTTGCAGCTAGCCTTGGTATCTACAGTACAGTACCACCATTAAAGAATATCTGACCAGGGAAGAAGGAAGTTTAGATATCTGATTTTCCTTGTTCCTGGAACATGAAACATTTATGATCTCAACAAAAGGAGTGCACGTGTGGGAACAAAGCTACAGTAGAGCACCAAGACTACAAAAAAAGNTGTGCTGTATAAATACGTTCTCTTGCTTGCAGCTAGCCTTGGTATCTACAGTACAGTACCACCATTAAAGAATATCTGACCAGGGAAGAAGGAAGTTTAGATATCTGATTTTCCTTGTTCCTGGAACATGAAACATTTATGATCTCAACAAAAGGAGTGCACGTGTGGGAACAAAGCTACAGTAGAGCACCAAGACTACAAAAAAAGTCAAATCTCGGAGATGGACCAGTAGGGTATGTCTTTATCAATGAGACTTGAGAGGCTGCATGAGTAGAGCACATAGTGAGAGTCTATTATATTATATTGAGAAATAGGAAGACATGTACTGCAGAGCCTTATTTCACACAAATATGTATGTCTGTTTATGTATATACAAATGCATATTTATATACTTTTCATTTGGATATATGTTTACTGATTTGATCAATATAAAAATAATGTTTGCACCAAATGTCTTACCTGAATTTTCTGCATTTCCCAAGGTGACTTCTAATGAACAATATTTAAAACTAGTGATTTTTAATGCATTGAAGCCTAGTCAGTAACTAGTATGATTTTAATGAGATAGAAAAAAGAAAAAGTGGATCATTTATATTAAATATGCTACCTTTTCCATCTCTAAAATGACAGAAATAAATCATTTATAGTGCCTTCCAATTAAATGCAAAGCTAGTTCAGTCTGATAATGTATATTATATCAGAGGAGATTTTGTTCTCCCTAGTATTTCGATATTTAAGAGAAAGCCACAGGAGCCAAGTAACTTCCTAGTAAATGTGGCTGCTGTCAGGAATTTTAGAGGCATCAGCATTTTACCCTATAAGCCACTTACTCATTATGTTCAACCAATGACATTAACAGCTGATAGATGTTTAGTAATAGTTTTTACTTCACTGAGCTAATCATCTAAACCCACAATTTCAAAGAATGCTATCCTGAATCATGCTAACACAGAGAATTCAAAAAGTTGTGTCAGTATTCCTGAACACTTGAGACAGTAAATATATATTCTTTATTTAAAAACAGTGAAGTTAGACATACTAATTTTTTAAACTCAGCTAGGGAAATATGGACTGAATTACTGCTAAAAACGTAGTTGTTGAAAATTATGATAAAATACTGCCTTGGATTGTCATTTCTGTAATAAGTTTAATAGTGGCTTTTTCAGTGGGGTTTTTATTTGTTTTGGTCGTTATTAATATAATAATAATATTAATCATCATCCAATGTGCACATTAAAAAGCAAGTTAAAAAAAATGCTTATAGTCTTTATTGGTGGTGCTTACGTATGTGTGGTGGTGATACCCACATAAGAAAAGGAAAAAAACAATTGACAGGAAATTGACAGTGTATTTCAGTGTCCTTCCTCCCGCCTGATTTAATCTTTCTTCCCTGAAACTATTGTGAAGATTCTAAACTTCAGATTTTTTTTAAGCAAGATAACACGAAGCGAACCAAAGTCCTGCCAGAAAATATTTGACGTTTTTCTAACGTGGAACAGCTTCTTCTATTCTTCAGCAGAACAAGGGTGCTTGTTTGGGGCTTGGAACTGACAATATTGTCTGCCTCAGTGGTAGGTATGTGATATCAATTCACTACTACAAAGCAGTTACGTTACACCTCTGGATTTCTAATGTGCAACAGGGCTCTGTAATCCTTGAGAATTTCAGAAATAGCAACTTGTATCTGTTTTGAGACTGGGACTGCCTGTCTCTCAAAGCAGAATCTACCTCTCCAAATGAAAGCAGTACTGCTCTTTCTCAGAGGCTGTCCAAAATGATACCATCACCCAGCCTTCTTGCTAAAAACTGCTTAGAAAAAGACTATAAAACTATCGTTCTCCACATTTGCTTGTCTGATCGCAGTCATTTTCAGGTAACATTTCCCTATTGAACTTGCCTGCCACAGAAGACCACTGCAGAAGAAAATACAATATTTGTATTGGGTTTTTTGTAGACATTAATTGTCCCCAGGTAAACAATCACATCTATGGAAGAAAAATATATTGTTGTCTACAGAATAAAAAGACTTCATTTTGTACTCAAAAAGTCCTTAGTTTACAAATTACTAAACTGTATTTATGGTACAATGAGGAAGAAACTATTATCCTATCTNTGGTAAATTTTCCTTAGAGTAATATTTCAAAATCTAGCATGAAAGATGTTAACTAATATTTAAGTTGAGGATGTGTTTGATTTCACTCTATTAAAATACTTAAGGAACATGCACAGGAACACGTCTGTATGCAGACACATCTGTTTGTCAGAGGCAGTTTATTTGAAAACTCCTACTGTACTTGTTTTGAGTCTCAGAAATTGTAGTCTTCAATCTGCCATTCTCTTATTTTAGGAAACCAGTTTCTCAAGACTTCTTACATGCCTAATGCCTCTGACTTGGAGAACTACTTAATAACCTAAAAATTCTGAATTTTGTTGTAGTTAGTGAGATATGCTAGAATATGGGGTTTTTTTGGTAAATAAAATATTTTTCTATACATTTACAGTTCAATCCAGTGACGATTTTTTGAAAAGTAAACAGGAAAGCTGCACAGCAGCTCCTCAGATAAGGATATTCTGACACGCACTTGAAAGACAGCAGGACAATTATCGATCCTTGAAGATACTCGTTATATAGCACAATCACAATTGTCAATATTGTGTTTCAACCTATCAAAATAAAGTTAAATAATTTTAAAAAATAACATTAAAGTAGTCATAAGAGAGGTTGATAAGAGTGTACTCATTAAAGGCAACATTTACTAGACATCTTCTATTACGATTTCCCAAATGATTTAAGGTGTTGAGGAAAGACAAATCAAGTAGAAAAGATTTTGCTCACAATGCTCTTACGATTTATTACAGAATAGAAATACTTCAAGGAATTAAAATCATCAGTTTACCCAGAAGTACCTGAAGGAGTGGCAATTTTTCTTCCTTGTGTTAAGGTATTTGTTACTACGCTGCAAAACTTAGTATGACACATACATACATTAGAGGCACACGGGATATGATTACTTGTAGCTAATTTGCAATACTCAAAATCCCATGAAATGATTCTAGTGGCCTAAAACTGATTGCTTAGTTAAACAATATACAAATCAATGAAAATTAAGATACAGGCTTTACCCTGGAAATATCAAGAACAAGGGATAAAAAAATTAATATATTTTATTGACCATTTTCCCATATAACCAACATGATTTTATTCTTGTGTTTCTAATGTACCTCACTAAAATCTAATTTATTCTTAAATATTTTACCATTTTGAACTAATTTGCTGCCAGTTACATTACTGCTTCCAGTTAATTTATTCCTGCAATTGGCTTTGGTGCGTATACTAGGCTTTATTAAAAATACATGACGTAAAAAAGCCAAACTCTTTATTCTAATACTGGAAAGATTTTAAAATTTAAAACCAACAACGAGGTATATTTTGTTCAATATAAATATATTTTAGATTGTTCTGTGTTTACATTTAAAAATGATAATTGAAATATGACTCTTTGTAAAACTAATTTTAAAATTTATTAAAGAAATTAAGATTACAAAAAAAAAAAAAGGATTCTTTAGTTTTAGTGCTTTTCTATACCAGGTGGTATTTTTTATTAACAGTCCTTTAATATAAACAACATCTTTCACTTCAATATGGGCAAAGCCTTCTTTATAGCTACAAATTTAACGTCCAGGTGAGATGAACTAAGAAAATCTGCACTACTTATGTACAAACTAGACAACTTAATATGCAAGGCTGATAGGCTGTGGTACAGTTGCATGTTAATGCAAGAGTCATTTGTTCCCAAATATTTCAGTATTTCTTTTATGCATTTTACTGTGCTGTATAAATACGTTCTCTTGCTTGCAGCTAGCCTTGGTATCTGCAGTACAGTACCACCATTAAAGAATATCTGACCAGGGAAGAAGGAAGTTTAGATATCTGATTTTCCTTGTTCCTGGAACATGAAACATTTATGATCTCAACAAAAGAAGTGAAGTTGTGGGACAAAGCTACAAGAGGAGCACCAAGACTACAAAAAAAGTCAAATCTCGGAGATGGACCAGTAGGGTATGTCTTTATCAATGAGACTTGAGAGGCTGCATGAGTAGAGCACATAGTGAGAGTCTATTATATTATATTGAGAAATAGGAAGACATGTACTGCAGAGCCTTATTTCACACAAATATGTATGTCTGTTTATGTATATACAAATGCATATTTATATACTTTTCATTTGGATATATGTTTACTGATTTGATCAATATAAAAATAATGTTTGCACCAAATGTCTTACCTGAATTTTCTGCATTTCCCAAGGTGACTTCTAATGAACAATATTTAAAACTAGTGATTTTTAATGCATTGAAGCCTAGTCAGTAACTAGTATGATTTTAATGAGATAGAAAAAAGAAAAAGTGGATCATTTATATTAAATATGCTACCTTTTCCATCTCTAAAATGACAGAAATAAATCATTTATAGTGCCTTCCAATTAAATGCAAAGCTAGTTCAGTCTGATAATGTATATTATATCAGAGGAGATTTTGTTCTCCCTAGTATTTCGATATTTAAGAGAAAGCCACAGGAGCCAAGTAACTTCCTAGTAAATGTGGCTGCTGTCAGGAATTTTAGAGGCATCAGCATTTTACCCTATAAGCCACTTACTCATTATGTTCAACCAATGACATTAACAGCTGATAGATGTTTAGTAATAGTTTTTACTTCACTGAGCTAATCATCTAAACCCACAATTTCAAAGAATGCTATCCTGAATCATGCTAACACAGAGAATTCAAAAAGTTGTGTCAGTATTCCTGAACACTTGAGACAGTAAATATATATTCTTTATTTAAAAACAGTGAAGTTAGACATACTAATTTTTTAAACTCAGCTAGGGAAATATGGACTGAATTACTGCTAAAAACGTAGTTGTTGAAAATTATGATAAAATACTGCCTTGGATTGTCATTTCTGTAATAAGTTTAATAGTGGCTTTTTCAGTGGGGTTTTTATTTGTTTTGGTCGTTATTAATATAATAATAATATTAATCATCATCCAATGTGCACATTAAAAAGCAAGTTAAAAAAAATGCTTATAGTCTTTATTGGTGGTGCTTACGTATGTGTGGTGGTGATACCCACATAAGAAAAGGAAAAAAACAATTGACAGGAAATTGACAGTGTATTTCAGTGTCCTTCCTCCCGCCTGATTTAATCTTTCTTCCCTGAAACTATTGTGAAGATTCTAAACTTCAGATTTTTTTTAAGCAAGATAACACGAAGCGAACCAAAGTCCTGCCAGAAAATATTTGACGTTTTTCTAACGTGGAACAGCTTCTTCTATTCTTCAGCAGAACAAGGGTGCTTGTTTGGGGCTTGGAACTGACAATATTGTCTGCCTCAGTGGTAGGTATGTGATATCAATTCACTACTACAAAGCAGTTACGTTACACCTCTGGATTTCTAATGTGCAACAGGGCTCTGTAATCCTTGAGAATTTCAGAAATAGCAACTTGTATCTGTTTTGAGACTGGGACTGCCTGTCACTCAAAGCAGAATCTACCTCTCCAAATGAAAGCAGTACTGCTCTTTCTCAGAGGCTGTCCAAAATGATACCATCACCCAGCCTTCTTGCTAAAAACTGCTTAGAAAAAGACTATAAAACTATCGTTCTCCACATCTGCTTGTCTGATCGCAGTCATTTTCAGGTAACATTCCCCTATTGAACTTGCCTGCCACAGAAGACCACTGCAGAAGAAAACACAATATTTGTATTGGGTTTTTTGTAGACATTAATTGTCCCCAGGTAAACAATCACATCTATGGAAGAAAAATATATTGTTGTCTACAGAATAAAAAGACTTCATTTTGTACTCAAAAAGTCCTTAGTTTACAAATTACTAAACTGTATTTATGGTACAATGAGAAAGAAACTATTATCCTATCTTTCTTATCTTTACGAGTCATCTACTGTCAGTGACTGCCAGAGCCAAGATATAAGACTGTGTGGGGTTTTGTCCAACTTCCTAGAGATATTTTTTGTATTTTCCAGTTTGGAGGCTTGAGAGCTGTTAAAGCGCCTTCCAGGAAACATACTTACTTGGGGGATCCAAAGCCAACCTGATATGTTAAGAGTAAAGTGACACTTTTGAAGTTGGAATGCTTTCCTTAAGATATATCTAAAAATTAAAGAGGTGTTTTAAATAAAGTAAGTGATATTTATTTCTGTAAATAGGTAGTAATTAAAACACTTGTAATTTATCCCTGGACTACAGACAGTTAAATTTAAGGGTCAAAATAAACGAGTGAGTTAGGTTTCTGTGGTTCCATTACCTTTAGTGTAGAGCTATGGAATGATTCCTTCACCTACATATGAGGTATCCATGGTCATCCCACATGGCTTTTAAAGGCAGGAACAGAAGCATGTGTTGCCTCTGTGCTCATGTCATATATGCTAGATTTAAGGGGATATTTTAGTCTAGAAACTTTTGAAGTGACACTACACACCCAATTTTAGGCAAATGCTTTAATATCCCAATTAAAAATTTAATAGAGTCTGAAGAATTATGTAGGTAGCTATGCATAAAATACTTCTTTTTTTTTTAACTCAATAGATCTCCAGAGTCTATTGGCTACATTGTTTATCTGCTGACTCTCTATTATGTGTCAGAAACTTAAAACACCTGGTTTATGTGAAAACCTCTAAATCTATAATATATATCTGAAAATCTTTAGTGGTTTGGACTCTCTTAATTACCTAAATATGGAAAACTAGTGACATTTGCAACATGCTAAGTTCTTTAAGAGGCATTAGGAAATAGGTGTTTAGGGTAAAAACTTATGGGAAACCCACATCTTTCTGAAACTGCAGCTGGAGCCCAAATGGGATATCCCACAGAGCCTAAAATGGCACCAGACCAAATCTGATCATTAAAAAGGTAGCTTTGAGATGATATCTAGTTTCTTAAATATCAATGTTGTTTCTGCTATGAACATAAAGTAAACTAACTGACTTCCGGCCGCCAGGCTTAGAAATGTTCCTCTGTAGACTGTGTATTCCAGATACCCTAGGGCATTCAAATGGTGCTACCCACCTACATTTAGGTATTTGAAGTCCTTTGCTACTAATGCAGTACAATGCATAATCATATTTTACAATTTATGTCAACATAAAACTGGGAAAGTACAAAAAGAGGAGCTGTAAATATTGCATAGACTATGAAAACCTAAAAAAATACATTGCCAGCTAGCAAATTTAATTTTAACTTTTGAAGAGGATAATCTTGAAGACTATGAAATAGATTAACATTTAAATAGATATAGCAGATAAAATTTAAATTCCTATTTTAAATACTGCATGGCTATTTAAAACTCTTACAGCACATAGATTAGAAAATGTTAGTTGGCAATTTTGTTAATGAAAGAGGCTACCAAATGGAAGCAAATGATATGTGTCCATAAAAATGCCTGACAATATTGGGACGTATGAAGGAAGCTTATACAGTAAGAAAGGAATGTCATATCCTAAGACAGCTCATGTGTGCTTTTGTGTGTGGTTCTGACTATCCATGTCCCCCAAAAATTAAACCAACCTAGGGAAGTTATGATGAAAAGATGCTATAATTACCAAAGATCATGACAAGTCTTACAAAATAAGCCTGTAAGCAGTTACATTTTCTGCTCTGTTAGATATAGCAGGAGAATAAACACAAGAAAAAAGAAATGAAGATCATAGTCCAGAGGACAGCATTCGTTTAGGTTTGTGTGGCAGTGTTTTAGTAGTGGAAGGGGTTACAGAGAGGAGTGAGAATATGCGAGAGAAACAACTCTACAGAGGTCAGTGAAGAAGGACGTGTGGGAGGTGTTCCACATGCCAGAGCAGAGATTCCCTTGCAGCCTATGATGAAGACCATGGTGAGGCAGACTGTGCCCCTGCAGCTAATGTTAACAGGAGAGCAGATATTCACCTGCAACTCATGGAGGACTGTATGCTGGAGCAGGTGGACATATCCAAAGAAGGCTGTGGCCCTATGGAAAGCCCACACTGAAGCAGGCTCCTGGCAGGACCTGTGGACCCATGGAGAGAGGAGCCCATGCTGGGGCACGTTTGCTGACAGGACCACAGGACCTGTGTACCTGTGCGGAACGGATGCTGGCGCTGTCTGTTCCTGAAGGAGTGCAGGACCCATGCTGGAGCAGCTCAAGAATAAGGATACACATTGGAGAAGTATGTGGAGAACTGTGTCCTGTGGAAGGGACCGTGTGCTGGAAAAGGGGAAGTCAGAGAAGTACTCCCCATGAGTTAGAAGGAGCGGCAGAGATAACATGTGATGAACTAACCGCAGCTCCCTTTTCCTGTCCCCCTGTGTTGCTGGAGGAAGTAGAGAACCTGGGATAAAGTTAAGTCTGGGAAGAGGGGAGGAGCGGGGTGAAAGTGGTTTAATATCTAGTTTTTATTTTTCAATATCCTACTCTGATTTGACTGGTAATAAAATAAAATAATTTTTCCTAAGTTAAGTCTGTTTTGTTGTGTGATCTCTCTCTTTCCTTATCTCAATCTAAGAGTCTTTTGTTATACTGTATTTTTCCTGACCAGCTGAGTAACAGAGTGATAGAGCAGCTTTGCAGGGTACCTAGCAACCAGCCAAGGTAAACCCGCCACAAGCACAAATACATCAGCAAATACAAGATTTTCAGAGAAGAAACATCATGGTGAGATTAAGTGTGTTTTTCCCATGAGCCTGAGGTTCCAAAGTAATCTGTAATAGGATGAAATGATGGGAAAAAATGATCCCAGTGTGAGAATACCACAAAATTCTGAGTGCAAAAGGACAATAATGTTTGGCCCAATAATGGGATAGATTTCTGCCTGGAGAACTCAACTGATGAACTAAGGAGTTCGTGTTAACAATAAACTACCACTTTTACCATTATTCTGTGTAAAATCCAAGCAGACTAGTGTCAAAGACAAATTTTAAAGAAAATTTTATCTGTAAATTGTTGGACAATATATACAAAATTATATGACACCAAGGGCAAACGTAATGTCAGGTTTACTCACTATTCTCAACTTTTCGGTCTGCTTAAGACCTGTTCATTCGTTGCTGTATGTCAGGGGCAAGATAAATTTTTTATGGACTGGTTCAAAAAGGTCTGAAAACTAATACTTTCTGTTCAACACAAATAGCATTAACTATTTTCTTCAGTAGAGTAATACACATCTTACTTTGTGTTATGGGAAGCTGGGCTTTCAAACAGCTCTTCTTCCACTAGGGTTTCAAATCCCTGTGCAAGGAATGATAATGGACCAGAAAGAGACAAGGGACAGGCTTGCCCCTGACTGCTATCAACTGTCTATAAGGAAACAAACACTGCTTTTCTTCCTTAAGAAATGGTACGAAGTAGTGTCTTCTAGCTTTTCAAATGAAGACTGAGAAAAAGTCAGATTAACAGAGCAAATAATGAGAGTTGCAGGACATACTGAGGTCAAAATATCCAATTCCACTGTCAATTTCTCCTCTTAAAGCAATATGATGTAATTTTCAACATTATAATTTGATTCAAGTTGTTTGCATGAGGACAAATTTCAAAGGATCACTAGATTTAGTTAGATTGGGAGAGTAGAACTTTCTGCAGAAATAAAATTAAATAGTATAAATTTCTTTCTAGCATCTCATGTTAAAGCTTAATTTGCAGATTTACATTTTAGTTCTTATAGGCAAAATATCTACAGCTTATATCAATGCCTCCAGAGAACAAAAGATATCATTTTTCTGACTTTTATTATTGTATTTTATAATATAAATGGATTATTAAAACCTCTAATACCGTATTTGTGCTCATTAAAATGTTACCCTCAGAATATTATGAAACCTATTACATATCAAGGACTTGAAAATTGCTCCCCACATTTACTGCATTTTTATACAATCACTCGCTGAAGCAACAAATAGGTCAGACTTTTTGGCCATATCTGTAATATATATATATATATACTTAACGTTCATATCTTTCCTTTTCTTTCTCTTTTATTTAAATAAATTTGCGGACAGTAAGTCAGAAAGGACATATTGGGGTAAAAAATAAAAACAAAGATTGTTACAAAACAGCAAATATTAACTCTGTTGTAGTTAGTGAATCAATTCTCGTTGAATCCACAGACACCCGAGGAGCCTGCTAAATCACTTCAGAATGTGTATATACATGTGTGCACATTTATATGTTCTTATCATATACAGACCTAAAGGTGTTATATCAGAGTTCTACTGTCAGCTTTCTTAACATCATTTGCTGCCTTTAAACAACCTCATTTATAAATCCAAAGAAAAATAAATCTATAAGTAATGTTGCAGAAAAAAACTCTCAATATACATTTCAGCATGTGTTTTTAAATCCTCTGACTGAAACTCACAATCCTTTTACCAGCTTAGAACACTGATAGTAATTCTATTACCACTGCAATAGCCATCCCTCTCTAATTCTCTAGACACAATTACTGTGCACCATGCAAGATGAATACAAATTAACAGAAGAAAAAACACTGTAAAAACCAGAAAATCAGAATGGGCTGAAACGTTCCTGCAGGGGATACTCTTGCACTCTCCAGTTTAGCTGAATGAGCTTTGAAAAACAGTTAAAAAAGAACAAGGAGGGAAAGAAAAGAAGAAAATAAAAGAAACTCAAATCATAAAGCAGTATTCTGTATGTGATTTTTTTCTGCCCTTGGTGATTCATAAAGATACAATTAAAATTTTAATTAACACTGTTATCTAGATTTTTTGTTTCATAGTACATAGCTACTCAGTACTTTAAAGAAAGCATTCAGTGATTATATTTAGAGAAAAATCCATTGTATTTAACTTTTTAGACAGTAAATGTTTCCGTTAAAATTTATGCTAAATTATAGGAAAGAATTTTAAGCATAATGTGCTTTTTTTCTTGAATAAATTTCCTGATCTGTTACCTTCACAAAAAAACCCCACCATAAGCAACCTTTAGCAATGGACATACAAGAAAATAAGGTGAAAACAAAAGAAATAACAGACTGTCTTATCTTTGATATTTTTTACATAAATCTAACGAAAGCTGAAGATTACAGCTGCATACAGTTCACTGCAACCTCTGTTGGAAGCATCTGCCATGGTGACAGCCAATTTTATTTTCCACAGAAGAGAATTTAAAGGTGAACAATGTTACCTAACATTTTGGTTTTGTAAAAAACCTAACTAACCAACAAAAACAAACCTGTTTTGTAGGAGCTGGGTAAAGCATTTTTGATTTAAAATCTTCTTATTTTGCCTTACTTCTCAGATAGCCTTCTTAATGGGAGAATATGTTCCATTTTTCTTATCTTTTTGTAATGTATAAATCCTTGTATCCCACCATACTTTACAACCCTAAGAGTATCTGCTCAATGCAATGCAGATCTCTCTTTTGATACAGAGGAACTTTCTCTACGATTATAAAGAAGTAAAAGATTTATAATTTTCAGTAAGAGATTTATTATTAAAAATCTTTATAAAAAGTAACAGACCCAGGACAAGAACTGGACTGCTCAACCTAGATACTAAATTGGGCTTTTATTTTCATTCCTGGTGAGGCAAGTAGCCAAGCTGGCAGGGCAAATTCTTCTTATAGAGGTTCTCAAAGACACTGCCCCTTCTCACATAAATCAATGATTTAAGCATTTAGCTCAGGAGAGTGGTTTCCTTAAGTGCTAGGTTTTACATACAGGTTATATGCCCACATTAAATAGGTTCAATACTGCTCTTACGACCTTAAGTCACAAACATGAATTACAAGAGCACAAGACCTATCTGAAGATTTGACAAGGTTTAAATAGTCACAAGTCTAAATCCCTTCACCATTCTCTTATCTTACATTCTAGTTTGATTCTTTATTTTCCAATTACTTCTTTTAAATATAAGAATTAGATTAACAGGGATCCTCTCACCAACCACATTAGATTAATCTGCTTTGCAGGGCTTTTTGGGATAGCTGGTAGAAAACAATTTTCTACTTTTCTTCAAGGATTTATTCCAAGGAAGGAAGGAAGGAAGGAAAGGGTGAGCGCTTGCTCTACTGTTGATTATAACATCTTCCCAGGTGCTATGGTCTCTGCTCTTATTTTTAGCTCAACACTGTTGAGCTATGTTGAGTTAACCAAGATTATATTAACAACTGTACATGAGACAATATTATGTGCTTGCAGCCCAAAAAACCACAGTTCAGAGGTGCTTCTGACTCCTCTCTGACCTCTTCACTCTGGTGAGACCTCACAGAGTATTCAATTCTGGAGCCCCCGGCACAGGAAAGATGTGGATCTGTTGGAGCACATCCAGAGGAGGGCTATAAAGATGGTCCAAGTGATGGAACACTTCTCCTCTGTGGACAGGCTGAGAGAGTTGGGATTGTTCAACCTGAAGAACAGGAGGCTCCAGGGAGATCTTACTGTACCTTTTCAGTACTTACAGAGGGCTTATAAGAAAGATGAATACAAACTTGTAGTAGGGCCTGTTGCTATAGGACAGGGAGTAATGGTTTTCAACTAAAGGAGGGAAGATTTAGACTAGTTATAATGAAGAATTTTTTTTACAATCAGCATGGTGAAATACTGGAAGAGGTTGTCCAGAGACGCAGTAGATCACCCACCCCTGGAAACCTGCAGGGCCAGATTGAATGGGACTTTGAGTAACCTGCTCTAGGTGAAGATATTCTTGGTAACTGCAGAGGAGTTGGACTAGATGACCTTCAAATGTCCTTACCAACCCAAACTATTCTATGATTCTATGGTTTTTACCTCCTGCTTAGTGTTTTCATTCTTTAATAGTTTATTCTCTGAAAGACAGAGCTTTTTCCTTCTTTTTTTCCTACCACACCCTCTGGAGTAGTGACACTGGCAGTGGCATAGTTCTGTGCTTCTATGATTTTCCTTCTTATTCACTGATCTCTCAAGAATACATTGGAGACTAACGTGATCGGCATGAGTATTCTTCATTATACAAAATATGCTTCGGGGGAAACCTTAATCATACTATGAATAGCAGAAAAATATTAGCCACAGTTCAACTTTTTTTTTGAGTATTATTTGATATTTTGTATCAAATTACTCTTTTTTCTCTGCTCTTCCCTCTGTAATTCAACTGAGTTTCTTAAGACTCCTATTAATTCTGATGTTTAATGCAATAGTTCAAAAATGTATTTTTAGATATATTATTATCATCAGTTGAATATTTCTGAAGAATGTAATCACTTTCAATTTCATAATGCTGTCTTTTTCTGTCAGAAATGTCTGAAGGAAATACTGATGGAAAACTGAAAGAAAAGGTAAGACAGACTGAGAGGCATAATCAGAGGACACTGCTGTGCATCATAAGAGTTGAATTTTTCTAAGGTATTCAGAATAATTTCCTTTCTTGAAGGTGGTCAGACAAATTTCTACTTTCTCCTAAGTTAGTCTTACCATTGATTTTGAAAAAAATAAATTGTTCATGATGATCCTTCCAAAATTTGTACTTTAGAGTGTCTCAAAAAATATGACCTTTTTTGAGAGCTAAATTATTTTCTTGCTGGTCCAATAAAATTAAGTAGTAAGTATCATTACGCAATATACCATTACAGTAAACTTCGATGGAATATTTCTAACTAGCAATGGAACAGAAATCTGTTGTATCACACTCAGAAAATGGTATTTAGGCAAAAAGTTTATGTGTCTTTTTTAAAAATATAATCTTAAAAACATGATCTTAAAAATATGGATAGAAATGTATTCACATTGACTATTATGATGTCAAATCTATGGTCTCTGATCTGACTTTCTGTTTTCATTTGCAAAGTATTTCCTATTTTATCTGTATGATTACAAAAATTTTGAAACCTGTATTGCAATTTTATAAAAGAGCTGCAGTTAAACAGGAAAGTGACCAAACTTTCTTCTATCAATTATAGCATTTTGGATCTTCTTTTTCTTTTTTCCTAGAGTTTTAAAATGGGTAGTTCAAATATGGCCTTTCCAAACATAAATAATTTCAGAAGTCTCAAGCAGATAGTTTTCCTGATAGCCATAGCCTGTTTTCATATTAATTCAGTTCTACTCCTACACATGACAGAGTGGCCAATAAGAGGTTTAATAACTTGACCTAGATACTTTATTTTGTCTTTGCATGATTTTATTAAAATTGTAACAAGGAGAAAAAGATGTCCAATTATTTCTATTACTGTAAAAATTATGTAGTGGGCATAAATAATCTTTGAAGTACTTTCTTTTGAGTATGAATGAAAACAGTTTCTCTTCAAGAATCAGCACTGTTAGTGAATGATAACAACACTTCAGATTATAGTTAAGGATTTCATTGCATTAGAAAATTATTTGCAGATTTCCATAACATAAATGTCCATAATAGAAACAAAAGTAAAAGAGAGTCAGTCCTCATTTATTTTAAAGCATTGTTGTTATTTTTCCCATCAACTCTTAAATATCCTTCTATTCTTCTTAATTGGTCTCATAAAGAACTTGAAAAGTGAGAGAAAAAGAAACCAGGATAGCAAAGTTAGCTGGCCTTTGGGCTGGGTCCAGTAGAAAATTTTGATACCTAAATATTTTTGTAAAGGGAATTAAACATCACCATTCAAAGTTGTAAGCCAGAGGGTAAATTCATACATTTAGAGTAATAAATGAAAACCAATCAAATGGTGCAATGGCAACAGTTTCAGTAATTTAAACACAGAATCTCAAACTTATTTCACTTTCATAACTTAGCTGCTCTTAAGAGGACAGGGTGTTCTGTCTGTCTGGAAGCCAGAGACTGAAATCTCTTCTACAGTGGCTGTCGCACAGGGTTGTGGGTTTTTTGTTGTTCTTGTTTTTAGTTGAGAGGGTGGTTATATTTGTTTGAGTTTGGGTTAATTTGTTTGTTGGTTTGGGGAATTTTTTACTCACAATCTTCTTTTTTTTTTCCTAAATGGCCCAGGGATCAATTATCTTTTTGAAATATGGTCACTAGGGAACTCCTCCAACAAATAGTAGAAATGTTTAACTTTCCTCAATATAACAAGAATGAACTTTGCTTTCCTCTTTCTCAAAAATGTCTCTGCCAGTAGGGTGTCATCCAACAGGCAGCACCCGTGTCTCCATCGTCAACTGGCCTAGGTTTCAAAGGGGGGAAACCAAAACACAACAAAACAGAAGATCTGGAGAAATTAATTCCAAGCCCTGTCCCACTTTCTCAAAGAGGTACCTTGTGAAGCTTTAAATAGGGAAGTACAGAGAGATAAGAAAGATTCTCAAGTACAATCCTCTTTGGAATTTTCTCTTAATTGGATTTCTGGCATAGTGCTTAGCATTGTGATTGTTGTTTTGGTGTTGGCAACGAAATGCTTCCGAACAGGAGACCGAAGGCTCCAGTACACTAAACAGTGGCAGAGTCACTCACTTGACTACACCCTCCTCACCACACCACTCCTCAATCTTCTGGATTCTCATTCTCAGCTCTTCTCTACTGGCTCATGCTATTCCCATAGAAGTGTTTATGCAGCCCTTCCCTGGTTCAAACAAAAGGACCAGAGGCAAAGATGAAGAAATTCTTATGACATTACATTAACCTATCTGCTTATTTTTACCCAGTTTACAAATAACTTTCTCTTAAGATACATAAGTACGTAAGCAGGTACAGAATAAGCAGAAAAAGCTGGAAAACTTGATTCTGTTTACAGTGTCATCCTTTGTGAAAAGCCTTTCAAGAAGCTACAAATCTAAATCACTTACAGTACTGTGTCTGATGTTGCCCAAATAACTCGGGCAGAAGATTTTCCCTTTCTTAAAAGTAGATACTAAGTTTTGTGATGGATTGGTCCTATCTCCCTCTTTTTTATATTTGCTTTTCAAGTTTTTTACTTTGAAAGATGTATTTTTTATATTAGCTTTTTTTGTTAAGAACAGCAGATGGCAGATTTTTATAGTAAATTGATTCATTTAGTAGGGTGAGATACAGGAAAATATTCTTTTCCTGTTATGCTCTTCTTTCCCTCCCTTTTCCTTTAATTAATCCTCTGGGCAAAATGGTGAAGAACTGCAGACTGAAATTTGGCCTAAGAAGAGTTTTCAGTGAAATGTAGACTTTTTTGTTTTGTTCCATACAAAATTAGGTTATTATACTTTGGAAGTAGCATTGTGAGTACATAAGATAGAAAGATTCATAGTTCTGCATAGTATCTGTTCATTTTTGTTGCATCTCTTTTTACTGTAAGCCTCACAAATTGGAATAGCATCATGCTCATTACAAGACATATTTTTTAGATGGAATAATTATTTTATAAAGCGTATTATATCATAAAGTTAATAAAAGTAGTCCTTTAGGTATCAACATTGCATCAAAAGAAATTACTTTGTGAAATTTTTTCCAGGTGTTTTATCTTTTTCCTTCTAAGAGCTGCTTAATAACTGCTTTCTATTTTTTGAAACTTTCCAAAGAAAAATACAGGAATAACCATATACATGAGACAATTCTACTAATTTAACAGATTTATTAAAAGAGATCTTGCATTAATTGAGTTCCAATGGTAAACTGTGTCTGTTTTCAATCTACATATATTCTCATCACCAAAAGTGGGTCCATTAGTCCACTTTAGACATGTTTGTTGAGTTTTTTTACCTCAGAGCTAAATAGTAGTTTGGGTTTGTAGCTAAGGAAGTAAAATGACACTATTAAGTTACCGTTACTTTTGTCTTATGACAGAAGATTAAATCCTTAAGTTACCCTATTTCTCTCTAGTAATTTAAAAGGAGAATAGATGAGAAGATCAGAAGATTTCTTGTGATATAACTTAAGCCACATTATACCAACTAATATCTCTACGTTTTCTTATTCACTAAATATCTGTCTTTTACTTCCCAACATAAATTAATTTGAAGTCAAATAATTAGAAGTTAATTTAAAAGTAGATTTGGAAGCTTGCAAAAGTTTGAGTTGTACTGTTAGAGATATTCTAAGGTAAACTACGTGCATGTGAAATGAGACCAAAATCTGGAGATTGTTCAGACTTGCTATAGGGAGTGTTTTGAAATGATTAATTGTCATTTAATTTGGCAATCAGCTATCTTCAGGAAAATGTTTATATATTCAGACAAAAACCGAGTAAATCTCCTTACTAGCAGAAGAATATAACTAATATTTTACTTTTTCAGACTTTGAATTTTCAAATAATAGGAGTATGCCAGAGGTTATAGAAAACAGTGATTCTGTTCCAGCTTCTTCAAAAATATTTTGACAGCCAACTGGAGGAATGTTTGTACAGCACAGAAAATAGCTTTTATGCTCTATTGACTTTAAAAACAGTTGCTTAGGCACCAGTGTCAACCTGGTCCACAGTGGAGCAGAAAAACATTGTTCTCTGTTTAGGCAATAGTTGATTGTGTGTGAATGACAGGGAGTTTTAGATGGAACAGTGAAAGGAGCTCAGCTGAGTTGCAGCATTCCTCGTGTAAAATGATTTAGTATAGAGGATTAATGGAGTAGGGTGTTGGTAGGGGACAATGTGCAACAGAAATTGCATGAAGCAGGTTATGCGCCGACACATGAGAGACTCTCCTTCTGATAGCCTTTTCTCTCCTTTCTCATGTCCTTTTCAATGAAATCTCTGTGGGTTTAAAGTCATAATTCTAATGTCCGCACAAAATCCAAGTCTGCTGTATGGTTACAGCAGCAGTGTAGTTGGGACCAGGGTTGTTCTTGTGTGCTTACAAAGTGCACTTAGTCATCATTTTCCTGGATGGTCTAGAAACTTCTACAAGACAATAAAGTAACTTAAGTAAAGTGGTTATCTGAAGACACAATCATCTTCAAAGTCAGGTGTTCAACTTACTGTTACAGGATGTCTCAAGACAGGAATTTCAGTCAGCCCTGGAGATTTCCCCCAGGCAGTACCTGCTCTGGATAGACTCACTGATAAACGCTGTTTATATACTTAAATGTTCTGTGAGAAGAATTGCCTAAACTCTGCATTTGTTAACAGTCAGAAATGGACCCATTGGAGTGTTTAAGATGCATTAGTTAGGCTATGGAGTATTTGGGATGCAATACATAGGTGTTATAACTCATGCACTATCCACGTTTCTGTGCAACATCACATGATCCTTGTATAACAACAAATACCACTTCCAAAGCATTGGACTGTCTTGCAGTGAATGAGTAGGCATACCTTCACAACAGAAAATTATTCTAGGAGAGCCATGGCAGTATCTACCTCCCAAAACTATTATTTTCCTGCTGTGCAAACTCCTCACTAACTTAGCAAACAGCATTACATCCTATACTGTCAGCAAGTTCCTCCAATCCATTTCCTCATCATACTATCATGTCTTTACCACAAACCCAGAATGTACCATGTGCTCTGATTGTAATGATGCCAGATTAGTGCAACCAAGCTTCTCAGAAAAGATTTTGCTTCCTTCAGTCATTTTTCCTGAATTCACCTTTAAACTTATACTGTGCTCTGAATGCATTTCTCAGTTTGACCCTAGATTATGATGACAAAGACAAAATGTATTATAGCTCGTATAATAAACTTTGGTCACTTCCACAACATTCCCATTACATAATATAAATAGAGAAGCATTGTTTAGTCAGATTTCATTGTTTGAGAACCACTGAATCTGAATGAAAGTCATTGGCAGGAACTGCATTTGCTGGTGTTTGTCTATGGCAACCCTTCACATCCCAGTTACAGAGCAGGCATCTAATCTGCTTCAGCTGATCCAGACTGCAAATTTGCTGCTTGATTGAATTCCAGTTTTAGTGTTGACAATATCCCTGCGATCACAAACATTGTAAGATAACTGCCAAGAACCGATCAACTAAATGGGGACATGAGAACATTAAATGTCAGGACAAGCAAGGTTATGTAAATCAGTGACATAATACCCCAAGAAATAGAGAGGGTAAATAAGCTTTCATGAAAGAATGATGCAGATCAAGAGCACTTAAGATTTGGAAGTGGTTGCAATGCTAACTCATTCTTCAATCTTTTATTTAAATTCAGGCAATATGTGATATGTGTCTGTTTACAGGAAAGGATTTCTGAGCCCAAAGAGACAAATTTCTGCTCCACATAATCAGATTTTCAATAGCACTTGGTCTCTGAGGTGAATCAAAGATAAATTAAAAAAGCTGATGCTTACCCCCCTCCTCACCCCAATATGTGTGAAGATCTTGCATGAAAAAATATTAACTTACAAAATATTCAACCCTGCTGACTAAAATTAATTCAAAAGATGGGAAAACCTCCAGGGTTTATTGTTCTTTTCACTTGTCTCCTCTTCTGTTGAATTTCTCCTAACTTTAGTTTTATTAAATGAAGTAACACTTTTTGGCAATTTTCTGACTGGGAAAATTTCTAACTAGGCAAATTTCTAACTAGGCAATTTCAACTTAAGCTGGCCATAGCCATGAAAGAAACAACAAATGACACTTTTCTATCCTTTATATTATTAGTCTAAATAGGCAACAAGTTATGTTTCGATCATCAACTCTCTGATGTATCTAGTGTACTAATACAGTGATTTCTAGATATACCTATATTCCACTACAGAGGTGACAATGAAACATAAAGGAAATTATGTGTTTCAGCTGATGAAAGCAGTCCTTTCTTGCTTTTCAATCCCAAGGTTTAAGTTATCCTTGTGAATTGTAATCATGAAGATGAGACGCAATGTTAAGGTTTGCAGCAGTGCAGTCATTTTGGAGAATACAGAACAAGCAAGGCAATCTTTCAATTCCTGGAGACACCAAATGGTAGAGAAGACTAAGATAAAGTTGTTTTCCTGAAATTCAGTTCTAAAAATTGTCTTGTTCGTTGTTTCCACAGTTCCTGACTGGAAGATTACAAGTTTTTCTTTACCAGAAAAAGAACTTTAGACCTCAGTCTAACAACATGAAATCTTGAAGGCGATAGATTCCAGGGAATAATTACTATATTTGTAATGTGTAGGGAACTAATGAGTAAGGTTCTAAACATTTGGTATATATTCATAGAATCATAGAAAAATAAAATCAAAGAATAGTTTCAGTTGGAAGAGACCTTCAAAAATCAGCTAATCCAGTCCTCCTGTCCCCTCCCAATGGCAAGGACATCTTTGACCAGGTGAGGTTTCTCGAGGCTCCAACCAACCTGACCTTGAACCCTTGCAGTAATGCAGCATCCATCTTTTCATGGGCAACCTGTTCCAGTGTCTCACCACTGTCATTGTAAGAAACTCACTTAAAACTTTGGTAGATAATTCAGTGCCTAAAGAGTGGAAGATGTTTCTTTAGCCTATTGTAAATGAGTCAGGAAACAGTTAACCAAATTCAGTTTATTTTAATAAACCTATTTCACCTGTTTGGTTGGTCTCCCTTGAATGAAGCATTATTGTGAGAAAACACCTTTCTGTGGCAAGTTGCTTATCCTAAATCAACTAAACTGCACTATGTAAGCTGTGGATTTTTATGAAGATTTATATTTGGTGGACATATCTATTAGTGTATTAACAAATAATTTAAAAGACTATCTTGGCACAGCTATCTTAAGTGTTTTGATAAATTTATCTCATTTCTATACCTGTTTGAGGAACATCAGGGATTTAATTGTTTGAGTTTATGTGTCAGTATTTTGCGTTTCAGTGAACAAATACTGAATGGGCCGAGAACACTTCAGAAAATATATAAACCACGCTATATTGGAAAGGCTTACACTGAATGTTATTATCAGTGAAAAACACTTCAGTATTTTAATTTCCTAAGGTTTTATTTTTGCCTTCCTTCTTCTTCTTC
>VWPV01020124.1:87814-106865 GCA_013389885.1 Geococcyx californianus
CTTCTGTTGAATTTCTCCTAACTTTAGTTTTATTAAATGAAGTAACACTTTTTGGCAATTTTCTGACTGGGAAAATTTCTAACTAGGCAAATTTCTAACTAGGCAATTTCAACTTAAGCTGGCCATAGCCATGAAAGAAACAACAAATGACACTTTTCTATCCTTTATATTATTAGTCTAAATAGGCAACAAGTTATGTTTCGATCATCAACTCTCTGATGTATCTAGTGTACTAATACAGTGATTTCTAGATATACCTATATTCCACTACAGAGGTGACAATGAAACATAAAGGAAATTATGTGTTTCAGCTGATGAAAGCAGTCCTTTCTTGCTTTTCAATCCCAAGGTTTAAGTTATCCTTGTGAATCGTAATCATGAAGATGAGACGCAATGTTAAGGTTTGCAGCAGTGCAGTCATTTTGGAGAATACAGAACAAGCAAGGCAATCTTTCAATTCCTGGAGACACCAAATGGTAGAGAAGACTAAGATAAAGTTGTTTTCCTGAAATTCAGTTCTAAAAATTGTCTTGTTCGTTGTTTCCACAGTTCCTGACTGGAAGATTACAAGTTTTTCTTTACCAGAAAAAGAACTTTAGACCTCAGTCTAACAACATGAAATCTTGAAGGCGATAGATTCCAGGGAATAATTACTATATTTGTAATGTGTAGGGAACTAATGAGTAAGGTTCTAAACCTTTGGTATATATTCATAGAATCAGAGAAAAATAAAATCAAAGAATAGTTTCAGTTGGAAGAGACCTTCAAAAATCAGCTAATCCAGTCCTCTTGTCCCCTCCCAATGGCAAGGACATCTTTGACCAGGTGAGGTTTCTCGAGGCTCCAACCAACCTGACCTTGAACGCTTGCAGTAAAGCAGCATCCATCTTTTCATGGGCAACCTGTTCCAGTGTCTCACCACTGTCATTGTAAGAAACTCACTTAAAACTTTGGTAGATAATTCAGTGCCTAAAGAGTGGAAGATGTTTCTTTAGCCTATTGTAAATGAGTCAGGAAACAGTTAACCAAATTCAGTTTATTTTAATAAACCTATTTCACCTGTTTGGTTGGTCTCCCTTGAATGAAGCATTATTGTGAGAAAACACCTTTCTGTGGCAAGTTGCTTATCCTAAATCAACTAAACTGCACTATGTAAGCTGTGGATTTTTATGAAGATTTATATTTGGTGGACATATCTATTAGTGTATTAACAAATAATTTAAAAGACTATCTTGGCACAGCTATCTTAAGTGTTTTGATAAATTTATCTCATTTCTATACCTGTTTGAGGAACATCAGGGATTTAATTGTTTGAGTTTATGTGTCAGTATTTTGCGTTTCAGTGAACAAATACTGAATGGGCCGAGAACACTTCAGAAAATATATAAACCACGCTATATTGGAAAGGCTTACACTGAATGTTATTATCAGTGAAAAACACTTCAGTATTTTAATTTCCTAAGGTTTTATTTTTGCCTTCCTTCTTCTTCTTCGGAGAATTATGGGTTTTTTAAGATGAGGAAAAACTACCAGCATCCCTCTTTTCATTCATTCATTAATTTAATTGATACTCTGGAAGTCCGTGCTATTCTGCTATTTCTAGTTCCTAGAAAAATGATCTATTTTTGTTTTGAATTTTTCATAGATGAGTCGTATTTGTATATACACATAAATAAAGTTTTTAAGTTAATTCTTCAATTGTTCTAGTGGGGACTTTTTTTTTCTTTTTTTCTTTTGCTTTGCTTAATTTAACTAACTTTTGACAGTGATGCCTAAACAGATTATAATATGACAATATAGTCCTTTTCCCACAATCCATTCTTATAGACAGACTAAAAAGAAAAGAGGACAACTTCCTTTTCCTTTTATGTGTTTTCTCTTTCTCTTAGTATTTTTCTCTAAGGTTCTTTTCCTGTTAGCCTGTGCGTAGAAAACCTACAGCCTGGGGAATGGAGGCTGCATGTAACTGAAGTCACATTTGGCTGTAATCAAACTGGTTTTGTCATAGTTTGTTTAACAGTACTTTGTGCTAATTTGTGTCCTTCTAAAGGTCTTTAAAACACTTTACACTCACTTTTAAGCTATTTTTATAAGCAGAGTCTAGGACCATGTTCTTTTCCCAAGACCAGATATTGGAGACTAGTTGTATCCATTTTATATTATCATTAATGCTAGATCACATCTGTATTCTTCATGATAGCCTCCTGTATTAAATATCCTTTGTTAACTTTTACCTTTCTGTATGTATTTCTTTCAGTTAGAAGTGTCTGAAATAATATTAGTACCGTACTGTAGTCGATCAGAGTGGGTGCAGCTATCGCATGTGCAGAGGCAGAGTGTGAAACGCCTGTGGGAGTTTGAAAAGATAATATGGACCAGAATAGAATTCTGAAGAGGCATATAGGGTAGAGGATGCCTTGCACTTTGCAGGTTTTCCCATGATGGCTTTTGATGGCCTGAACTGAAAAAAAAAATCAGTAACTATGAGAACCTTAAAACCGTAGAGACGGTAACTGGTCTAGTGACCCAGCTTGCTTATTGGACCCATTTTTGCCTCAATGCACAAATCTACCTTTAAGTCTGTTGAAAGAAGTATAACTAACACATACAATTTACTTTTATTTAAGTAGCTTCTTTAAAAAATGGATGTCAGATAATTTTCAAATAAATAGGTGCAGGTTTTCTCCATTATTCAAATACATTATATAGCTCTAACACTTTGTATTGGCCTATCTATATTACTTCATATAACATGCAGGTGCGTGGACAAAATGTAGATGAAATGTTTAATGAGATTTTAGGTTATCCTTGTAAAATCTTGATTCACCCGCCTAAAGAGGCTGATGCCTTTACTCAGCTGAAATACATAGAATAGGTAGGCTCTTTGCCAGGAGATTTATCCTTCTTTCTTTCAACAGAGAAACATTGCTGATTGGTGTTTAACATATATTCCTTATATTCTGATTTGTGGTTCTGTCATCCACTTATATTGCCTACTCAACATATATTGTTTCAACTGATATGCAATTCTTTCCTCCACTTNTGTTTTGAATTTTTCATAGATGAGTCGTATTTGTATATACACATAAATAAAGTTTTTAAGTTAATTCTTCAATTGTTCTAGTGGGGACTTTTTTTTTCTTTTTTTCTTTTGCTTTGCTTAATTTAACTAACTTTTGACAGTGATGCCTAAACAGATTATAATATGACAATATAGTCCTTTTCCCACAATCCATTCTTATAGACAGACTAAAAAGAAAAGAGGACAACTTCCTTTTCCTTTTATGTGTTTTCTCTTTCTCTTAGTATTTTTCTCTAAGGCTCTTTTCCTGTTAGCCTGGGCATAGAAAACCTACAGCCTGGGGAATGGAGGCTGCATATAACTGAAGTCACATTTAGCTGTAATCAAACTGGTTTTGTCATAGTTTGTTAAACAGTACTTTGTGCTAATTTGTGTCCTTCTAAAGGTCTTTAAAACACTTTACACTCACTTTTAAGCTATTTTTATAAGCAGAGTCTAGGACCATGTTCTTTTCCCAAGACCAGATATTGGAGACTAGTTGTATCCATTTTATATTATCATTGGTGCTAGATCACATCTATATTCTTCATGATAGCCTCCTGTATTAAATATCCTTTGTTAACTTTTACCTTTCTGTATGTATTTCTTTCAGTTAGAAGTGTCTGAAATAATATTAGTACCGTACTGTAGTCGATCAGAGTGGGTGCAGCTATCGCATGTGCAGAGGCAGAGTGTGAAACGCCTGTGGGAGTTTGAAAAGATAATATGGACCAGAATAGAATTCTGGAGAGGCATATAGGGTAGAGGGTGCCTTGCACTTTGCAGGTTTTCCCATGATGGCTTTTGATGGCCTGAACTGAAAAAAAAAATCAGTAACTATGAGAACCTTAAAACCGTAGAGACGGTAACTGGTCTTGTGACCCAGCTTGCTTATTGGACCCATTTTTGCCTCAATGCACAGATCTACCTTTAAGTCTGTTGAAAGAAGTATAACTAACACATACAATTTACTTTTATTTAAGAAGCTTCTTTAAAAAAATGGATGTCAGATAATTTTCAAATAAATAGGTGCAGGTTTTCTCCATTATTCAAATATATTATATAGCTCTAACACTTTGTATTGGCCTATCTATATTACTTCATATAACATGCAGGTGCGTGGACAAAATGTAGATGAAATGTTTAATGAGATTTTAGGTTATCCTTGTAAAATCTTGATTCACCCGCCTAAAGAGGCTGATGCCTTTACTCAGCTGAAATACATAGAATAGGTAGGCTCTTTGCCAGGAGATTTATCCTTCTTTCTTTCAACAGAGAAACATTGCTGATTGGTGTTTAACATATATTCCTTATATTCTGATTTGTGGTTCTGTCATCCACTTATATTGCCTACTCAACATATATTGTTTCAACTGATATGCAATTCTTTCCTCCACTTACTCTTTTACATATCCTATGAATTGCATCCTATTTTTCCATCCTTTTTCCAACTCATTAAGACTTTTTTGAATTCTTATCCTTCCAACACCCTCACATGCTCTTCTGGTATAATCTGAAAAATTAATAAATATGCTATTTCCAGCATTATCAGATCAATCTTGACAATATTCTATCGCAGCAGATAGTTTCTTACATTAGCTATCCTTTCTTTGTGCTAGTGAAACAGTAGTACTATTACCTTTTCAGAATCACTTTTACATCTGTTGTAATAGCTTCCTCCAAACCATGTTTTTTGAGCTTGATTAAGAGAATGTCATGTGAGACAGCATCAAAAACCCCACCAGAGCCAAGATATGACATTTGTTTTGCCTCTTGCCACAAGGCCTGTTCCTGTGTCATGGGAGGAAATTAGATTTGTTTGACACAGTTAGTTGTTGACAAATTCATGATGGCTGTAGGTGTTATATACCCTTGTGTAGGACACTATTATAAAATAAGAAGAAATCATAAGTACAGAAGGAAAAAGAGTTATCCCGGTATGCATGTTTTCTTTTTACTCCTTCTGAGCTTCAGAGAGACATTGATTTTCAGTCTTCTCAGTCTCTCTGAACCCTGTGATGTTCTTTGTGTATTTTGCATAAATATTTTCAGTTTCAAAACAGCTACCTGGAATATATTTTTGATTTGATGTTCAGTCTAAATATATAACATTTAAAATTGCAATCCACTATATGCCATAGGTCAGTTGCATCTGATGCTTGTGGGAAAGTAGCAAAACGTGGGGGGAAAATGAGAACCTCAAGTTTCTCCAGACTGTCTTCTCCCTTCCCCCTCCAAGGTTAAGTATAATGAAGACAGACTGTGATATTAAAGTAAAAATCAGTTGCTGCTTCCAGGAAAGGAATGTGGTTGTCATAGAAG
Organism: Geococcyx californianus; assembly: GCA_013389885.1. Classification (NCBI taxonomy): domain Eukaryota; kingdom Metazoa; phylum Chordata; class Aves; order Cuculiformes; family Neomorphidae; genus Geococcyx; species Geococcyx californianus. The sequence goes on from VWPV01020124.1 coordinate 93,198, forward strand.
AGACCTGTTCAGGCTGAATGGTACATTCTGCCTTGCAGGAATGGGACACAAGGTGTTGTTAATGATGGTGCAGTCAGGCCTTGTTACCATTATGGGCATGGAACTGTGAAGATAACCACACAGCTCCTATGGAGAAAGATAGCAACCATCGTACAAAAGTGTCCTTTACCTGAACTTTGTCTATTATAATGTCATTATAATATTGAAACACATCTCAATCCTAAAGGCTACCTAGACAACATTCCCCATCTGGGCATGAGCTATATATTTTTGCTGACTATGTTTTTAAACGTGAAACGAGAGATTTTTACATCAATTAGGAATAAAAGCAGGTATTAATAAAGTCACTCAATGTCCACTTAAGGGTGCAATAACATTATAAAAATGAAACACAAAAGGAAATTTTTTAGGGAAGACTTCATTGAAAGTTTCTGGGATCATTCAACGAGTTGGTCCCTTTCTTCCACCCTATAGGGAAGTCCGTTAGTTAAGGATTTTGCGTTATGTGTACACATCTATTAACATCACCCTAGCTATTAGTGTTTATCTAAGCTTTGGGTCTCGGTTGTGCATCACTCTAGAGCTTTTTTCGCAGTCAGCACAGTATCACCAGCCACTCTTGAAATCTTATCCTGCCACGAATATTTGTAATAAAATTTATTTGAGCATATGCAAGTTTCCAGAATCTTTAATAATTATTATAAGTGACAGAAGGGATTCACCCTGGTGACACTGTTGATGTGGTCCTGGCAGACTGGGAAATGAGTGTTTGTCCCAGTGTTGCTGCTGATGTGGTCCTGGCAGACTGATCAAATTGTCCCCTGTGCTCCATTGCTTTGATAAGATTTGACAGTGCTACAGGGTGAATTTGTAAGGACTGGCTTCACAGGGAGACCAGTGCTTAAAAAAATTGGAAAATTAGCACCATAAGGAGTAGATTCCACTCCCATGGAAAAAAAATTAAGATTTTTGTGGTCTTGCTGAATGGTGTGCAGAATGCTGTGCTGTTCTCTTGACAAGAACATTTTGATCTGGAAAATCTGCATATCCATGAATGTCTCACAGGTATTTCCAACAGACGTATCAAATTTAACTTAAGATGCATAAGCTGCTATAGAGCTTCTTCAGTTTTACTTCTTCGGTGTACGTGGCAGAAACCCATTTCAGTGATACATAATGCAGACAAAGAGCATATGAAAACAGAGAACCGGAAGTTAGTCTTGGACATGTTTAAAGTGCTTCAAACTATGTAAGTATTTTTGTATTATAAGGATATAAATAAATATGGAAAATAATATGAGGAATACAAAGAATACATATATACATGAATATAAGAATTATGAGGAAGAAAAAACATATATATTGGAATAAAAAATAGGAATTTAAAGGGTTTTAATAAAGTGTATTTTCAAAGTGCAATTATTATCAAAGAACATGTATACTATAATCACTTAAAAGTTCTATCTCATATGGACTTAATTTTATTCTGTAGGAATTATCTGATGTTTATATTGAGTTGAAATTTGGAGAGCCATGACTTACTGGGATGTGAAAGAAAACCAACTGAGTATATACTCAAATTTTTTAGCTTGGGCTACTCCTCAGGCAATAACAATACATGTATCACACACAATCCAGATTAAGGCTATCATTTTCTGACCTTTAAAAAAATTATGGGGAACTACAGTAAAGAAGATAAATTGCTTTTTATGCAGAGGAAGTACTATGACTGAGCATAAGAAATGTCTCATCTCTGAAAACTGCTTGGCTTGCAGTATTACATGGACTATGTCAGTGCCCTTTCCCTGTAAGGACTATCACATGAGTTCTTAGGCAATTGTATTGTTTGTCCTCAGACCTGCTCTTCTTAAAAGTAGCTGAGAAAAATTCTGACTGTTAACATGATTTGCTAGGAATGTGTTTACTTGATTATACAACCTCTGTTATAAAAATATATTGAAATTTTGTGGTCTTTTTAAAGATTAGTGATTTTCAATGGTGATTTTATTTTCTTCTAATAAGGTGTGTTTATTATACGTGACACTGTCATGACTTTGTAAAGCAAAACAAAACACACATAGAAGAAAGAAAGCCTCAAATTAACATTACCTGTTCTTTTCATTCTTACATTTTTGATGGGATGTTTAGATTCCATTGGGAAGCTTGTTACTTCCCAAATAATTTGGAATAGGATTGAAGTATCACAGTCCTTTAAATCAATTGAAAGGCACCAATGGATTTCAACTCACCTCAGTTTCTAAATAAAGGCTTTCTAATTCAAAGGTGATTTGAGCAAGGCGTATGAGTTATGAATTTAGTTTAACATACAATAACTTTTCACTTTTAAAAGAGAGTTCCATACAGATTAGTTCAAAAAAGTACACCAACAAACACACACACATACAAAAAAAAATAAAAAAAAGAAAGAAAGCCGCTAAAATTATATGGAAATTTGTAAGAATTTTTCTACTATTCTATATTAGTCCTTTTTCTCCCAGCGCACAGGGATTTCTAATGCTTATTGCAAGGGATCAAGATCTACCTAAACAAACAGACAAATGAGATTCTGACTACATATGTATAAAATATGAGCAGGTACGAGTCACACTACTATTGATGTTTATAGTTAATACACAGGAACAGACACGTTAGTAACATGACTACTGTGATTCATACAGAAATAAATTGTGTCCTAGAATTTTTCTTCTCATCTCGCACTATGAATGAAGTCCAGATATGTAGAAGTGGACATGTACCTAAGTAAATACACACATATATATACATGTTCAGATAAATCTTCCAGGAACTCCAAAACAAGCAAGTTAGATAAGTAAAGTTCTATTCACAGGATCACAGGATCACAGAATCACAGAACAGTAACGTTTGGAAGGGAGCCTCTGGATAACATCTGGTCCAACCTTCCCGTGAAAGTGGTTTACCTGGAGTAGGTTGCACAGAAACATGTCCAGGAGAGTTTTGAATATCTCCGGAGAAGGAGAATTCGCCGCCTCCCTGTGCAGCATGCTCCAGTGCTCTGTTACCCTCACAGTAAGGAAGTTCAGGTGGAACTTCATGTGCTCCAATTGTACCCATTGCCGCTTGTACTGGGCACTGCTGGAAAGAATCTGGCCCCATCCTCCTGACACTTGCCCTTTAGGTATTTATATGCATTGATAAGGTCCTCTTTCAGTCTTATTTTTCTTAGCTAAACAGACTGAACTTACTCAATCTCTCCTCACGAGAAAGATACTTCAGTCCCCTAATCATCTCTGTGGCCCTCTGCTTCCTTTCTTGAACTGGGGAGCTCAGAACTGGACAGAAGACTCCGGATAAGACCTCACTAGGGCCAACTAGATGGAGAGGATAACCTCCCTCATCCTGCTTGCTCCTTCTTTTCTTAATGCACCCAGCAGCTAGGTCACAAGGGCACATTGCTGGCTCATTGCCAACTTGTTGTCTACCAGGATTCCCAAGTACTTCTCCATAGAGCTGCTTTCCAGTCACTCACCAATCTTTATTGGTACAGGGAGGCTATTCCTCCTGACGTGCAGAACTCTATGCGTGCCTTTGTTGAATTTCAGTAGGTTCCTCTCCGCCCAACTTTCTTGACTGCCCAGGTCTCGTGGAATGACAGCACAACTTTCTGGTGTATCAGCCACTCCTCCCAGCCTTGTTTCATCAGCAAACTTGGAGAGGATATGCTCTGTCTCCTCATCCAGGTCATTGATGAATATTTTGAACAAGACTGAGCCCAGTACTGACCCTTTGGGAACATCATTGACCATAGGCTGCCAGCTAGACTCTGCCCTGCTGTTGACAGCTCTCTGAGCTTTGCCATCCAGCCAGTTCTTAATCTATCTCACTTTCCCCTCATCTACCCCCCACTTCTTAAGCTTACCTATGAGGATACTGTGGGAGACAATGTCAAAAACCTTGCTAAAATCAAGGTAGACAACATCTGCCGTTGTCCCCTAATGTACTCGTTCAGTCATGATGCCATAGAGGGATATCAGATTGGTTAAGCAGGATTTCTCCTTGGGGAACCCATGTTGACTCCTCTCAATAACTTTTCATCAATATGGACATGACATCCAGGATACGTGGTTCCATCACCTTCTTGGGTGTGAAAGTGAGGTTGACTAGCTGGTAGTTTCCTGGGGCCTCCTTCTCGCCCTTTTTGAAGACTGAAGTGTTACTAGCTTTTTTCCATTTCTCAGGCACCAGTCATTGGAATGGAAGACAGGGTCATGCACTGGTCCCTAATGCTGAACTTCTGCAGGATCCAGCTGTGCCAGAACAGTGAAAGCTCCACAGCCTTCACTATCTTCTGCTTCACCTCTTTCCTCATTTGTGTTTGGTATTTTCTTTTTTGTGGGATTTTAGCTTGTACAGCAAATTTCATGTGAAAGAAAGGATTAATGACTACACTGATGAGTTATTTTAGTCACCCTGGGCCTTACACTTTTCATATCCTAAATACTGAGATAAGACCTATCAAAAAATTAAATGAGATCTCAAATACTCTTAAATAATTTTATTGCAAGTGCAAAAATTTTACTAAACCATATGGTAAGTAAATAGTGACAACCTTTTCACAATTCAAACACAGAAAATATCAGTCGGTAAAGCATCATGTACGAGATCATATTTTCTTATCCTTACTAAAAGGCTTTTATTTGTTTCTGTGACTGTTAGTAAAGTTTGCAGATTTTTTGTGTCATGGTACAGGATGACAATGTGAAGTTTCCTTGTAACATGCTGCAGTGTTCATTGGCTGTATGTCTGGCTTTTATGACTGTTAATTAGTTGTATTATGTGACAACCACTTAATGTTAAATCTAACTTTTGTTATTCATTCCCTCATTTGAACTTTTTGAGGAATTGTCTCGACTTGTACTGTACTTGGGTATTCTCATATATTTATATCATCAGTTATTAGGAATGTTTAAAGGTGCTTTGTTTCTCCTCAATAAATGCTAGATTATAAGTATGGACTAAGACGCACCTAGAGATCTGGAGTGATTTTAAAGCCGAGACAGTAACATAGTAAAATTCCTGGAGAACTTCAGAAAGCCCAGTTAGTCTTTGAGATATGAATATTTGCATGAGTCTGGGAGAAAGTTTGTAAAAGAGAAGACTGATATAGTTGCACAGAAATGTCATTATTCAGCAAGACATTAGTCCTGAGGAGACAGATTTTAAATACTTCTCTTCTTTATAAAAGAATTTTCTGAAGATGTTTATTTTAAATATTAAATCAAATTTGATAACAATATAGAAGTCTCATCAAGGTTGAATTATTCTCATCTCCTAATAGACAAGGCTTTTTTTCATTAATGTCTTTTAAGATTGAAAGACAAACAGAAAACAACTGTGGGAGAGAAGCAGAAATATTGCACATTCACCCATCAAATTAGGGGCCACGGATATGTTGCACCAAAGTTTCATTTGTTGTTTGAAGTATCAACGTTTTAGATATAACTAAGAATTTACAAATGGCTGAAAAAATCATATTGTCAGAAAGGGAAATGCTCTTTCCAGCTGTGCTATGTGAGACATTACTGTATTAACGAATTTCTAGCTGAATCCAAGGATTCAGTCATTATTAAGACTAGCAGTTACCTCAGTTCCTATTGCTCTAGTGGCAACTAACACATGCTCAGCCTTAATGATTTATACACAGGCCTGAGAAACCACATTATCTCTATTTCTTAGCAATTTGGTGCCACGTAATTTCAAAATCCTTGGTAGGGGGTGATGAATGGACTTGAATAGTCATTTGCCATGTTGGAAAATTTTTAGAAATAATGGAGATTGGGACAGCAGGAGTCATAGTTCATGAAGAAGAATTTTCTCTGAATTAAGACAGTAATAACCCTTCCTTGACAGAAGGTACTCGAAAAGGTAGAACAGAAAGGTTTAACAGAAACCAAGAAGGAGCTTGTATGTGTGAGTGTTTGTTTGAAACACAATGGATAACAATTTCATGCAGAAAAATAATTTTTGCTTTAATAAAAGCAGATGCAACATCAGGGAAGTGTCGTAGCCATACACAAGGGAAGGTACACAGTCATTATTTGGGAGAAGGAAATTCTCCATGGTACATATTTGAAAGAAATTTGATAACTATACAGATTTTTTTACTCTATAAAGGTATGAACACAATTACTTTTTTTCTCTTTCTCAGAATCCTTATTGGTATTTTCACAAAAAAGAAACACATTCAATCTATATATTCCTAATATATATTCTATAATTTCCTACAATTTGTCATTGTGTAGTCTTAACGCAAGTAGTTTATAACTTTGATAAATGAAAAATTATCATAAATATTACAATAAGGTTACCTCTTTTATTGTGTTCATGCACAATGTCAATAACTTTTCTGTTATTAGTTTAATTAGACAATCAGAGAAAACATAGGATCACAGAATTGTTGAGACTGCAAGGCATCTCTGGAGAACGTCTAGTCCAAACTTCTGCTCAGAGCAGGGATAGCTAAGCTAAGTTTCTTAAGGCTGTGTCCAGTCAACTTTACTTCCTTCACCAGGTGTTTATGCATATGGTTAGGATTCCTTTGAGCCTTCACTTCTCCAGGCTGAAATATCCCATCTCTCTGAGCCTCTCCTCATATGTCAAATTCTCCAGTCCTTTATTCATCTTTGTGGCGCTTCAGCGGATTCACTTCAATATGTCCATGTCTTTCTTGTACTGAATGATGGGGCAATTTTTCTGTTTGCATCAAACAGATAGCTGAGGAAAAGAAATATGACAGAAGAAGTACAGCTGGCAAAAGTGACAGATTTAGCAAAGCAAAGACTGTTATTGGCTTGTTATGGCAAGACCACAGTTACACTACGGTATTTACAGCAGGTGACACTGTCTAGGGAAAAAGTGGTGATCCACAGCAAAAAGATGAGGAATGTTTCTTTTATATTTAAAGTGTGTGGTTGTTTCTATCTAAATTTATTATAAACAAATCCATTTATTGCTAAGCAAATATCAAGACAAGCAGAAAGATATAATAGTAGTTCTTAGTGAGAAAGTGACATCTGATTCATAATGTGAAAGCCAGCTCTTCTCCCTGATTCCTCTTTATTTATTTCTTAACTAGAATTTATCTCCTTTGCTCATAACTGTATGCACCTCACAAACATTTTACCTGTAATGAAATTGTTTAACCTGTACGCAGAGCTATCAAATTGTTTCAACTTGCATCCACTTTTGTCTTTTACTACCTTATCTGCAAATTAAAGAATGGTATCAACAGCACACAAAATTAAACAGCTGATCTTCACGAATTTCTGTGCTTAATATTCTCTCTTACAACTCCATGGCCTTCAGGGTCACACAAAAATAATGGCTGGACCAGCAGCTTCTGACCTCTGCAATCCACTTTCTTGTAGGGAATAATGATAATTAAAAGTAGTCTAAGTAACCAAGGTAAATGGAACTTTATATACAATTTACTTCAGACTTCCACAAAAAGATGTATCTATGTATACATTTAAAAAAGGTTTACCATATATTTGAAAGAGACTTTCTTCCTTGGGGATTTTTGGAGGGGCTTTTTTGTTTGGTTATTTTTTTCTTTTCAGTCACATTTCTGGCTGAGAATTTTCGGTATTCTTTATCCAATGTAATACTAGACATGTTTGTTTCATTCAGTGTCTTGGTAGATTTCCAGATTCAAGAGACCATTAAAATAGGCATCAGACATAGACCTGGTGGTTTTGAGGCATTTTTTAAACACAGATTATGTTGAAGTCATGATTCATTATTTATTAAGGAAAGCCAGTAATGATACATCAAGACTAGGACGTTTATTCATTAGGGGAACAGATACAATGACAAATCAGCAGAGTTCCCTTAGGCTTACTGGAACTAATTTGCTAGGAAAAGATGAGAAAAATTTTTTCTCTCCTGTCTTACATTACTTATTTGTTCTATGATAAAAAGTTTTGTCAAGTTTTTAACACCCTACCTTGAATGCCTCTATGTGTGTAAAAAGATAAAAAATAAAAATAAAAATTTTTAAAGATATAAATATTTCAGGTTATTATGGTAAGCCTGAAATGTAAGGAAATATATGTGGTCTGCTCAGAAATGTTATTTGAAGGTTTGGAGATGCCTCAACCATATATATATATATTTATATATATGGAAAAGTTCGCTGTTTCAGTTTACATCAGTAGTTTACCATTATTTTAAAATCAGAGATATGAAAGAAAATTAAATGTAAAATATTATGCAAATAGGACTCTTTCTCAGTCCATTGCATTATGGCAGCCATGTTTGCCAGTTGTATACTATTGTAAATTTCTGAGGTCATAGGCGAAGGAAGAAGGAACTGAAATGACTCATTGCAAGGTTGAATAAAAATTTTAAAAATCTGCTTTGCCTTATTTTCCATTTGTGCCAGAAGTTACATCTAAGCTCTCTATGCCTGATTATATGTTATTTTTTACAGAGTTCAGAAAAATCACTCTAAATTTCCCATAAAATACTGTGAGATCAAACTTTTGAACAGCCTTTTTTTTTTGTATATTAATTGGGGAAGTTTTAGAAATTGTTGTAATACTATACAGTCCAGATTTTAAGTCTTTATACTTTACTTTAGTCTCAGAATCATGCAAAGTATTTCATAGTCTTCCTTTGTATCTCTTCTCAGAAGAATAAAAAATCAAGAACCATCTTGTAATCTTTATTTCTCTATAAAATTATAACACATTTCTGGTACTGTAATTGAATATTTTAACAAAAAGTTTCAGCAAAGAGGCAAGCTTTTCAAGACAACTTTATGTTTAATTTCATGAGCATCAGCAACATTTTTTTAGATAAATTACCACTTTTAAACTCAATACAGGTATAGATTCATTAGGGTTTGGATTTTATTGAAAAAACTCATTCTTTACCAAGCTATTGGACTCGATGATCTCAAAGGTCTCTTCCAACCTTACTATACTGTGATACTGTGATATTCTAAGAAGTGATTTTAAATTAATCAATTTTTTATCAAAGATTAACATCTATGACTTTTTCCCTGTTCAAATAAGTAAGGAGTATGATATGAGTTTCCAAAGAAAAATAAGAAAGTGTGAACCCTTTCCTGACTTGCCGGAGCACTCTACTTAGCAAGAGAAACGACATGAACATTTTTGCTATCTAAACAGATTAGGTTGGTAAGAGAATCTATTGATGTTCAATTATACTGCTTGATTTATTTAGTGAGTGGACAGATTTTGGTAATTTGTTTAATAACACATTGGAATGATGTTTATTTTATGAGATAATTAGAAAGGCTGGATTGTGATACAATAAAGTACTCACTGCATGCTGGTAATTAATGACACTACACAATTAAGGGTTTCTGCATGTTTCTATGTATTCAGCGACATCAGTGCTCAAAAGAGGTACAGATTAGCAGTATCAGCACTTGAAGAAAACTAGAATAAGAACTGTTAGTGTGTCAGATAATCCCATCTGTATGTGGGGTTTTGCAATAAATTAAGTTTTGAATAGTTCAAGAAGCTCACACATCAAGACAGTTCTCACAAAAAAACCCTTTCAGGTACTTAACATGGCAGAGAAATGCAGAGTATACAAATTAACTGTTTACTAATTTTAATTAATTTCTCGATTGTTTTATTTTAGAAAGAAACTTTTGCAACTGTACTCATTCATTCTTATATTATGAAGCTCAGATTTTTCACATGAAACACCTGTTCTTTCATGATCTACAGTCCAGTTTCTTACGTTTTTCCTAAAGTCTTGATAACAAGACTTACTCCAAGATCTGACCAGTGCTGATCTTACAGAGGGTGTTCTCCATCTGATTTTGTATTCTCCATAATATACCACACAAAAGTGAACTGTAACCTGTGATTCAGTATGTGAGTTCTCATACAGGTTTACCAGTTTACTACAGCAACTGTAGACTAAGAACGGCTGGAAGACGGGTAAATACACTTAGACATAAGTGACAGAATAATTTGTCAACAAGCTTATATTCCAGTTTATCTTTTTCTGCAAATACTAAATTCTCTATTCAGTGAAAGCAGTCCCTGAAGATTGGAACATGCAGCTTAGGAAACTGAAATAATAACTATTATCTCCTTGCTTTCATTTTAGTTGCGTATTTTATTTTCATCTTTGGTATATTTCTTTTCTTTCTTTCTTTTTATGCACAGAAGAGAAGGTGGGAGCAGGGGTAGTTTTTCCTTGGTTTGATATTCTTAGAAAGTTCTTTGCTTTATGTTACTAATACCTCTAGCTACCTTCAGCAAAGTTGTGGTTTCTGTTCGTCAGCCACACACCTCACTGCAGATTCGCCTGGAAACACCATTGACAAAGCCTAATGATAGGATACTTATCAGCTTTTTTTTTATTTATTTATTTTCCCTATTTGGAAAATTGTTACAAATATGCATTATTTGTATTTTAGGTTTTTGCTCAGCTGTGTATGGTTATCTTTCCTTTGCTTCCTAAAATAGAATATTACATTTTTATGAAAGTAAAGCAATATTTGTTATCTAGATAGACCCTAGAAATGTATCATTAGAAAATCTTTCTTAAAACTCACATTTCCTGAGGCCAAATTTTAAAAGAAATCTAACAGTTAGAGCTCGGTCATTTACACGTTTCTCTTCCAAAAACATTGATAAAAATAGTTCTTAAAAAAAAAGAAAAATATCTCCATATAACATTCCTCTAATTATTTTTGCATTATGTAGGAGAAAAAAAAAAACAGGGGCATAGAAGGAAAATTAAAAAATGTTAATAGAAATCCTTCAAGCACACATCCAGAAAGAGTAACATAGACAGCCCATCTATCTTAAATATACACTAACTATGCTCAAAATTTAAGCAGAGTTTGTTAGAAATATGATTTAATTATTTTTGAAGATATTCTTTTCATAATTAACATTTTTTTAAAAACAGAGAAACAAGAAAATGTATGATTTTCTTTAAAGTTATTCAGTTCTGAGCTGTGAGATCTAATTTCTGAACCAAAAAGATAATATTACCAGTAATAGCTGGTTCCTGAATAGGGATAAAAATAAACTTTTGAAGAATTGTGCACCATATATTTTCAGATTGCTTTTGTGAAGTTTTATCTTTCCCTCCTTCTTTTCTCCCTCAATAACTTAACACAGAGTCCTAGAAGAGATTTTATCTTACTTTTCTGAGTAGAAACACTCAAGCGCTGAATATGATTGTAATCCATCTGTGAAAGATAGTTGTGATTGTATTTTTAATTTTTTAAAAATCTGATGGAGTCTGGAATGGACTCATGCATTCACACAAGTGAGATTCAGCTCTTTTACTTTAGAAGCATTGCTCTGAGAAATTTTTACAGATGACTGAGGCAGAAAATTCTACATGCTCCAGTGCATGAGCAGCTCTGAAGCACGCGTTTTTAACGCAGTTTCATTTTTACTGAGTACTGTGAAAACTTACAACACACACTTCTAGCTCATATAAATTAATGTGTAAAGTAGTCATTAAAGGTACCGTTAAGAAGTTCTTTCTGAACAGAATCACAGAATCAGAGAAAGACTTGTCTTGAGAATGACCTCTAAAGATTACCTAGTCAACCCTCAAATGACTACAAATTAGATTTGAAAGGAACACTGATCTTGAAACATTTTTCTAAATTCCCTAGGTCTGACTTCAAATTAATGTTCTTGTTCATTATTTCTATTTTATAGTTAATATATAAGCTCAGAAACTCATAGACTTATGAGTCTCCCTCTCTCACACAACTATTCATATCAGAGAAACTCAGTATTTTTGAAGACACAACACTACAGGTCACAAATGCCATTTTGAGAAGTCCTCCTATCACATATTTCCCTAGTTGAAATATTCAACATTTTAATGCATTAATATACTGACAGGAAAATTAAATTTAGATTTAAAAGGACCTTTAAGATCATGGAATCCAGCCATCAACGCTGGCAGGTCCATCACTAAACTACATCCATAAGCACTACTTCTACACATCTTTTAAATACCTCCAGGGATGGTGACTCCGCCACTTCTCTGGACAGCCTCTTTCAAAGCTTGACAACCTTTTCTGTGAAGAAATTTTCCCTAGTATCCACACTAAACCTCCTCTGGTGTAACTTGAGGTCATTTCCTCTTTTCACATCCCTAGTTACTTGGCAGAAAAGACTGACACCCACTTCACTACAACCTCTTTTCAGGTAGTTGTAGAGAATGATAGGGTCTCTCCTCAGCCTCCTTTTTCAAGGCTGATCAACTCCAGTCCCCTGAACCAATCCTCATACGACTTGTGCTCCAGATCCTTTACCAGCTTTGTTGCTCTTTGCATGTGTTCTAGAACCTCAATGTCTTTCTTGCAGTGAGGGGCCCAAAACTGAGGACAGTATTTGAGCTTCAGCCTCAACAATGCCAAATACAGAGGGACAATCACTTCCCTGGTCCTGGTTACCACACTTTTTCTGAATATAATCCAGGATGTTGTTGACCTTCTTGGCCACCTGAAGACTCTGCTGGCTCATATTCAGCTGGCAGCCTTCCAGCCTTTCATCCCCAAGCCTGTAGCATTGCATGGGTTTGTTGTGGCCCAAGTGCAGGACCCAGCATATAGCCTTGTTGAACCCATACAATTGGATTTGTCCCATCAATACAGCCTGTCCAGATCCCTCTGTAGAGCCTTTCTTCCCTCAAGCAGATAATCACGGGCCCACAGCTTTGTGCCATTTGCAAACCTACTGAGGGTGCACTCAATCAGCTCATCCAGATCACTGATAAAGTTATTAAACAGAACTAACCCCAACACTGAGCCCCTGGGGACATAATTTGTGACTGGTGACCAACTGGATTTAACTTCATTAATCGTAACTCTTTGGACTTGGCCATGCAGCCAGTTTTTTACCCAGTAAAGAGTACACCCATCCAAGTCATGAACAGTCAGGTTTTTTTCCAGCAGAATGCTGTAGGAAATAATGTTAAAAGCTTTAAAGACTAGGTAGACAAAATCACAGTATCGCAGTATCATCAGGTTGGAAAAGACCTTTGAGATCATCGAGTCCAACAATCATAGGTCATTAGACCTATCATCGAGTCCAATATCCACAACCTTTCCGTTATTAACTAAGTAGATCACCTTGTCATAGAAGGAGATCAGGTTAGTCAGGCAGGACCTGCTTTTCCTGAACCCATGCTGAGTGGATCTAATCACCTGGTTGTCCTGTGCATGTTGTGTGATGGCCCTCAGGACGATCTGCTCCTAAACCTCCCCTGGCACAAAAATCAGACTGAGAGGCCTATAGTTTCCCAGATCTTTCTTACATTCCTTCTCGTAGATGAGTGTCCCATTTGCTAACCTCCAGTCAACTGAACCTCCGTGGTTAGCCAGGACTGCAGACAAAAGATGGAAACTGGCTTGATGAGCTCTTCCAACAGCTCCTTCAGTACACTTCAGTGTATTCCATCTGGCCCCACAAACTTGTGAGTGTCTAGTTAGCGTAGAAAGTCACTAACCATCTCTTCTTGGATTATGGGGGTTTCGTTATGATTCCCTTCTTTGTCTTCCAGTACAGAGGGTTGGATACCCAAAGAACAACTGCTCAGAGAACAACTGCTATTAAAGAGTAAGGCAAAGAGGGTATTAAGGACCTCAGTCTTTTCCTCATCCTT
>VWPV01020125.1:0-14558 GCA_013389885.1 Geococcyx californianus
TTCTCCTGGCTGAACAACTCCAATTTCCTCAGCCGCTTCTCATGGGATTTGTTCTCCAGCTCCTTCAGCAGCTTTTTTGCCCTTCTCTGGACATGATCCAGCACCTTAATATCTTCCTTGTAGTGAGGGGCCCCAAACCGAACACCGTATTTGAGGTGTGGCCTCACCAGTGGGGAGTGCAGGGGCGCAATCATCACCCTGCTCCTGCTGGCCACGCTGGGTCTGATGATGTGCAAGCAGACGTGATTTTTGCAACAATAAGTGAAATGCACATGATAAACTGTCCTTATTTTATTGCCTTACTACCTAAAGAGAAAGAAAAGATCTACCTAATCCATCAAGAGTTTAAATGTGATCTTATTATACCTTGAAAAATTTACTAACATAAATTCTAAGCTGACAGAAATCTTCAGTTTATTGCCATGTAAATTTTAGAACAAATCTTTCTTATAAAATCATATAATTCTAAAGTAGTAATAAAAAAAAATATTTCCTGGGATATACTTTTTAAAAAAGGATATTATATTATATTTTGTTAACTCTAAAGACAAGTAAATTGTTAATTTATTTAGAAATTATTAAGAAATTTTAGAAGCCATTCACAAAGTGAAAGGAAGAAAGTTTTACAGATAATTCTTCACGACCACATGAGAAGAACAGATGGTAGGTGCATACAGATACTGCTGAAGGCAGTTAACTACTGCTCAGTTTCAGGTCTTGAAGTAAACAATAATCTAATTACTGGCAATGGATTGTCATTTTAATGAGAGTAAACAGTAAAATAAAACTGAAGCATCATAATTTTCAGGAGCAGATGAATGCTCTAATCAAACTAAACAATACTAATTATTATATGTAAATTTTAATAGTGTCAAGATACAATAAAGTATAAACTGAATTGGTAGGATAGCAGCTACAAGAAATATTTCCTCCCTTTGACAAACATGGCTTAGATGAGTGTACTCGTCTCTGTGTAAAAAGCTTCCTGGCTGGGTGAATCCAGAGGGTTGTGGTGAATGGAGCTAAATCCAGTTGGCAGCTGGTCAGAAGCTGGTGTTCCCCAGGGATCACTGCTGGGCCAGTCCTAAAACACTGCATTTAATTTTGGGTCTCTCACTACAAGAAGGACATTAAGGGGCTGGAGAGTGTGCAGAGACAGGTAATGAAGCTGGGGAAGGGTCTAGAGAGCAAGTCTTATGAGAAGCAGCTGAGGGAACTGAGATTATCTAGCCTGCAGAGGAGGAGGCTGAGAGGAGACATTATTGCTCCCTACAATTACCTGAAAGGAGGTTGTAGCAAGGTGGGTGTTGGTCTCTTCTCCCAAGTAACAAGTTACAGGATGAGAGGAAATGGCCTCAGGTTTCACAAGGGGAGGTTTAGATTGGATATTAGGAAAAAATTCTTTACTGAAAGAGTGGTCAAAGATTGGAACACGTTGTCCAGAAAAGTTTTGAAGTCATTTCCATCTAGACATGGCACTTTGGGACATGGTGGTGTTTTGCTGATGTTGGACTTGATGATCTTAGATGTCTTTTCCAACCTTAATGATTCTATAATTCTGAAACAGATGGCCAAAGAAGCCATATGCTATAAAAAGGACACAAAAATGACTACCTCAAGAAGATCCACACAAAGTATGACTATAATAGAGTAATCCTCTAACTGTTACGACTATATATGAAGGGAAATACAGAATTATGTTAAAAAGAACAGAAATCTAATTATCTTCTAGGAAAGAAGAAAATTAAATGAAAAATATTACCAAGTAAGGCATGAAATTGCATAGTTCATATGATGTATTACTCAGCAGATAAATGAGAAAGCCTATNAGGAACATCTAGTGGGTGTAAGTGGGCGTGATCAGTCGGCATAGACTGCGTAAAGGGGGAAACTTCCCTATTTTAATGAATATTCCCACTTTTCTAAAGGTATCAGAGTTATATTTAATCATGAGATCCCCAGAAAGGTGAACTATATTTTCCACTAATTCCTTCTTTCTTCTTTTTTTGTTTGCCTCTCTTCTCCTTGATCCTTCTCTCTCTTCATTTCCATTTCCATTGTTTGTATGGTTGATATATGTACTTTGCCTTTGCCACAAATCAATGGTTGTTTTACACCAATTGTCAATTGAATATTTGCAAGCTACTTTAGAATTAATACATTAGTTAAAATTATCCATATAATATCATTTCAGTTTAATTCATTTCCCAGAACTCTGTTTTAATGAGCTACATTCCCCTTCTGCTTGTGGCGTGTAGGGAGATTGGGACGTAAAATTGTAGCAACAAGGATGGGATTCTGGGAAATATGAGGTGGTAAAATTATAAATTGTGCCCACCAACACACTGTCCTGGAGGTTTTTAGCCAGGTGCAACATTTTTGGTTATCCAAGGGCAAAGTATAAAATTGAAAAGAAACCCCATCAACACTCCCCAGAAGGTTTTATTTTGAAATAGGCAATCATTCCCGGGCGAGTGACTTAAGTGGCGACTGTCCCCTCCCTATAAAATCACAGAGCTATGATGCACACCCCTCTCCACTCGGTGTGGTATGGGCACAGGCAAGTTGGTTTAATCCACAGGCAGTTGCAGACTGAGTAAGTCTTTTAACTGTGGAATGAAGATTTAAGTCTAGGAAAGGTAAAGCTGTGTTTGTGCTGTCCTTGTAGCTGCTCTCAGAGCCGCATGGCAACAACGAACCATTACTCATCAACCTGAAGGTGAATCAATTCACTCTTTACAAGATTTGGTAAAAGCTCTTGCAAGAGCAATTGGAAAATGAACAAAAAGTTTCAAAAGAACAGTTGAATATTGAACAGGGAGTGTTGAAGTTGTGAAGATCAGTGCATCATGATGGCGCTGCAGAATCCATGTGATAAGGAAAAGAACTGGCACAAAGAAATGGTGGATGGGGGAGCAGGCTTTTAGCTGAGTCTAGCGAGTCCATTGTCCCTTTGTACCCCTCTGCAGAGGCTGAGGAAGCTAAACAGAGGTACGAGGATGTGTCTGTGTGACCCCTGATTAAGATGGAACAGGTAGATGGGGGTCAGAAGGGCAACAATAGATCACTACCTGTACCGCTTACTCTGCCACTGAACTAGTAAAAATTTGGAAGAAGTATTCACACAGGCCTGGAGAGACAGAAACCGAGCTTGTCTGGAGAATATTGCTTACTGGGGAATACACATAATTTTATGAAGTGGAGATGAAGCATGGGGCTAGTGGGAACCAGGACTATTTTTGATTACATATTATAATAGGGAATGCTGGTCTCTAATGCAGCAAGATCCTATAGAGAGCAGTGATCCCTATATGATAAAAAAACCCCCATAGTGGGGCACGCTTTGGAACATATGCAGAAATCTGCTAGTTTACAGCTGATTTATGGCAGATTGCTGATTGCTAATTCACATACTCCTGTGCAATATATTGCTTCAGTCTCCTAGTGTTGTTTTCACTTTTATTCACTTTGCAGAACTCCATTTTAACAAATGTTTCTTAAGCTGCATTTTCCCCTTTAGTTTGCCATACCTTGACTGACAGGAGAAATTGGCACAAAAATGTGACTAAGTATCACATCAATCTGCAATCAGTGTTCAATTCCCATTTCAAAAATGTCCATACTTCTGAAAAATGAATACTACGTCATTCAGGTCTTCATTTTAGACGTCTCCATAATAGCTTCTCACATTAATTTTGAATGACAGGCTCTAATGAAGGGCAACTCCATTAAAATGGAATGGTAAATGTGTTTACCTATGAAATTCATTTTGCAGATGGAACATTTAGTCTCGGACCACAGGGAACAATGATACTGTAAGCATCCATGATTTGGACAGCTGCAGAAAGGATGTCTATTTATTTTGACTGCAAGGTAATTGTTTTGTTCAGAATACAAACTCCAGGCTGCCTTCACCCCCAACCCAAGAGAAAAATTCATTTTGGCATGCACCAAGAATCTATATTGAACATAGAAATGTTTATGCAATGGTATTGTATATCTAGCCTCTTGTTCTAGCTTTAGTCAAGACACATATCCATCTTGCTTTTTCCCCTCAATGCAAAAGACAGTATCTTTCTCCCTGACTTTGGTGGAAACACTTTTAGACCTAATCCCATTACATGGTACCAGGTATCAATATCTATGTTTCCAATTTTCTTTCTATGTTTCTTATTTTCTTTCTTTCTTTTTCACTTTATCAAAAATTTGCCTTCATCTTTTACCACCCGTTGAGTCTGAAGCCTGACTATGATTCATACTTTCAGTATTTTTAATGAACAGCTGTTGTCATAACTGATACCAGTGGGAAAAAAAATAAAAATTATTTATAAAAAAGTTGAGTGATCTTGAATAAATAAGAAGTAACATTAAATTAAGAAATATGTAGATGGAAAACCACAAAAAACACAGGAAAATAGAAAAAAAACCTTAGTTTGAGATTACAACTGAAAATGTTTAAGTAATTTCCTAGGTTAAGATAATAATGCATTACTTTAACTAAAGCAATGGTATTACAATTGCTTAAACTAGGTAATAAATTCTCCCTTTCTTTTCCTCTCTTCCAGACTTTCAGAATCCTCTCAAAAGCTTCCCTTTGCTTTATTGCCATAGTACTATTGCGAATACATAGAAAGCTGGTATCTCCAAGCAAATTGTGCTTGTTCCTTCAGACAATATTTTAACAATAATTTGTTCATCAGTAGTTAGCTGCCTCTCAGAAACTTTCCATATTTTGTATTTAGGACAGGGGCTGTAGTTGAATGCACCAATGTAAAGTTCCAACAAAAGAGGTTGCCTGAAGAAGTTGTGGAGTCTCTATTGCTGGAGACATTCAAAGCATGGACTGGGTAAGGCTCTGAGCAATCACTTTTATCCTTGAAGTCACTCTGCTTTGAGCATAGAGTTAGTCCTCCTTTCCTACATCCTTTCCAGCATATATTATTCCATGATTTCAAAATGGTACTGAAACTTGCTTGGAATATTTAGGTCTGATTAAAATGTAAAACTTATTTTTTCAGTTTTTCTTTTGCTGAAAAAGTAATGATTGTTAAGCACTTTGAACTGTTTGGGAAATATAGCTTATTGTTTGTTTTTTTATTACCAAACATTTTAATTAGAAATAAGACATGCTACTAGATTCTACAACAGAGAATATTATGTACATTTAGGTACATTGACTATTTCCCAGTGTGCTATTAAGCATAATAAGTTCATGTAGAATATATTTAATAGTCTGATTCGAAGACATATACTGGATTGATAATAAAAAAGAAATATGGATGATTAACCATTTGCAGCTTGGTTACTGCTGAAGACTAGCTTAAATATGATGTCACTTGTAGATTGAAGATCAAAACCTATCAAACTGGAGCCAAGATTTGTATCAGTTGCAATTAATTTGTTTGAAAAGTCCTGAAAACATAATTTCATTATCTAAAATCTAAATGAGTTCCAGAACTTCAATTATCTTCCTTATTAATATTTGAATGAAAGAGGATTTAAATTTCCAAAGACACAAGGCATGAATATGAATTTGCTTATGTAACAGCTATACCTTACTAAGAATACTCAGTTCTTCTTCTGTAGAAATTGAACATCTGTTATTTTATGTTTCTAATTGTATGCTCTAAATTTTACAGTATCTTTACTTTGTATTAAGGAAAATTGGCTATATAAACAGAATTTAAACAGAAAAGAAAAAAGTGTGATATACAATTAAAAGTATAAAGTTCATACTCTTCTTTCAGCATCTATAAAAATAAAGTCTTTCTTTTTTCTCCCTCTCCTCCAAACTAAGTCTAGAATCATTCTTAGTCTCATCCTGAGTGTTCTGAACTAAATTTAATTCTTTGCAACAGTTGATGTCTTTTGAGAATTGTGTTCACAAAATTGCCTTCTTTCAATAGACTTATTACTTATGTTTACTAAGAAGTCTTGTAGACTTTGATAACAACAGTGAAATTGTAATGTGAATACAACGTGTTTCAAATTCTGCTGCAGATATAGAACTTCCTTGCCCAGAATTCTTGGAGAATCAGAGAGCACTGAAATCTTCTGGTGAGTCCAGACTGAAATACTCATTAAGCAGCAATTTCAGTTCAATTTGGATGGAGTCTAAAGAAGGAGAAAAACCCCCAAAGAAACAAACAAACAAATTGCCTATGCATGTTTACTGAAAAAAAAAAAATGATTGATCACACTTCTTGATCAGTAGATGAATAACTGAAAGGGAGTACTTAGATCAAAGATGTCATCCAATAAGTAGGATTTAACAATTTGTTTTCAGAGGGACAATTTATACAGGATACAACAGTGTCACATTTAAATAATACCATTTAGAATAGAATTGTATTTAGAATATTATTTATTTAACCACATAATGGCAGCTGTAAAAGTATTTTTTCAAAATACCCCTGCTGCCATTTTCCCATGCCATATCTTCTGACAAAAGCACTAACCTTGAGCTCCATGCTGAAACTTGTAAAAACCAAACCAATCAAACAAATAAAAAAACCCCAAAACCAAAAAAACCCCAAAATAAAATAAAATAAAATAAAATAAAATAAAATAAACAAGTCCGATTACTGATTCTATGCATTTTACATTACAATGCAAACAGATTATCTAGTGTTATCTTTACTACAATAAGACCATTTTAGTTCCTGTCATAAAAATATAGGCAAAAAATGCTGATGAAAAACATTACAACACAAATGAAATGAATGAAAGGATCAGAGCTCTGTTTTTTGACTAACAGTGAAAAGATGGTAATGGACATATGCTCTGATAATAGTACTGTTTCCTGGAGGGAGTGACATACAGGAAGGAAGCCGGCTAGAACAAAGCCAAGGGAAAAAACTGAGAAGAAATAAATTTGTATTATCGGCGCTTTCATGTATTAGCCTGGCCTTCAACCTTGATCCTAAAAAGAGCTTTCTGATTTGGTTCCAAGCTGTACCTAATTGCTGGAAGTTGTTTGGGTCTAATTAATTGACTATAAAAGCTGCTGGAATTTGGTATGTATAGAAGTGATGAATTAGGCTCTTCAAGAAAAAGAAAATCAAAATCCAATACTGTTTTATGTAATAACAGCAAAATACAGAAGTTCTAGTGAAGAGAAACACAATTAAAAATTCTATTACTGCAGATAAACCTTAGATTTACAGGCTTAAACTGCCAAAATTTCAACTTTCAGAGTCATAAAGCAGTGTATTGCAATAGAAAAGGTTCTCAAAGCACTTGCAACCACTTTATCTTCACAATGGAAACAAACAGGAAAAGTAATTTATCAGTGAACTAAAAAATTGATGTGTTAGAGCAATGAGGCTAAAATCCATTTATCGGAAACAGTTTCCTAGCACAAAGAAAAGAAAAGCACAGATAATGAAGCTGTACTGTACAGAACAATTATTGAACTTGGAAATCTTAAAAAATAAAAGTAACAGAAGTATGAACTTGCAGCAGTTTTGATATACTATGTTTGAATTGTTATGCCATAAACTGCAAAGCAACATTGGCTTTATTTGCAATGAACAGATTTACATGAAACTAATGATCTGCAAAAATTGGGGTTGGAAAGCCAGGACAGTGTAAACTACAGCTGAGTCTTGGCAACTAAACCCACAGTATTTAATGCTTTATGAGGGATGTGGTAAAAAACCAACCAACCAAACCTAATAATCTTCAAGCAGAAATCACCACTAGAAAGTGAGAAGAAAAGAAACATGAATGCCTTAAATGTGATAATGTTTTAAATGCATAATATGATGAAATAGCAATGGTTACTAAGGTTAAATATTTCTTTATCCTAAGAACTTAAACTGGAATGCAAAACCACCCTGAATTATACTGAAAGCAATGTATAACTAAATGTTATCCTTCTATGTCAAATGAGGCGTCACTAAAAGGAAGCATTAAGTATTAGGAATATGACATAAACATGAATTACCACTACTTGGGGAAGGCTATTGAACAGGGAAGTGACATAATCAATGAAGTCATCAGAACAAATAGATAACTCCTTGTAAATGCAAAATTCAATTCTGAAAAAAATTGTTATAACCGGGACTTTTTTTCCTTCTAATTTGTAATTCAAAAAAGCAGACCATAAACACTGATGAATGCAGACTTCTTACCTTGAGGAGGAGATGATTCTTTGGTGATAATTCATTACTGTTAAAGGTTTGGAAAATATATGCTGCTTTTAGGGATGCCTGGAAAGTCAGCTGTTGCATACATTATGTACAGATGAATTATTTTGGAGGTTAGAACTCAGGTTGTAAAAGATCTAGATTCGATTCCTTCTCTGTTTAAATGGATTTGAACCCACATTTCCCACTTAATGCAACTCAAAGTTGCAAAGTCAATGTTTATGTAAAGTAAAATCGATAGACCGTGCATCAGAATAGTTTGATTCTGTAATGAATCGATTAAAATCCAGGGCAAGAGTAAACAGGAACTTCCTGGCTAATGCCACTTGTCTAAAAGGACAGATTCTTTGATTCTATCCTTCATGAGGACTGTCTCATGACTTTATATGAAATTATTTGATATTAATATAAACAAACAGAAATGAGTGAAGAACTTCAAGTCTGCTTTCCTAAGGTGTATTTTTGAAAATAATTTTTTCTTACTAATAAACTGGAATAAATCATGTAAACCGAATGGTTCAGTTAGTTTGATGCAAATTAGAGGGAAACACCTATTGTAATAAATGTTTCTTATCAAAATGCCTGTGACAGGAAAATTGGGAATAAGAATATAGGCTATGCTAAAACTAAAAATTAAAAAATTACCTTTATTAATGAATGGTAAAAAATCCCTTGGGAAAAGATATTCACAAATGGCTTTGGTGGCTTGGACAGAAAAACACTACATGTATGCAGCATACACTTCTCCATAAACTTACAGGGTAATTGTGTTTTTCTCTTCTCTGTCAGAATTATTGTCCTGGGTTTGGTTGTGATAGAGTTACTTTTCTTCAGCTTCTTGTGCTGGCCAGTCTACGACAGCGTGGGAATTGCACGGGAAGCTGGGTGGGGACAGCTGACTCAAGCTGGCCAACGTAGGGTTTGGTACCACGGGAACTCACGCTCAGTGTACACTCAGGAGTTGGCTGAGGGTGGAGGGATTGCTACGTGGGAATGGGCTGGGCATTGTGCGCTTTGTACATTCTTTTTCTGACTATTATTGTTAATGTTATTGTCTTTCTTTACTGTTTTTTTTAAACTATCTTTACCCTAAGCCATGAGGGTTGCCATTTTCTTTCCAATTCTCCTCCCTGAGAGAGAGCAAATAGCCACATGGTACATAGATACCAGCTTGGGATAATTAAACCATGACAATTATACAGGCATTCAGTAAGAAGTTTTCTAAAGAACAGAAAAAAGGAAAGCTATTCATATGGTCCTACTTTTGATCAGAAATATTTCAGTGGGAGTATTTAAAGTAAGTTTTGAAACATTTACAGTGTGTATACTTTTCAAAAATGTGTTTAGCAGAAACTGGTTCTAGTTGGAAAACATTAACTTTTTCTTCCAGTGGTTCAGTCATATATGTCATTATAATCATTAATATTCACATCTCAATGGGAAAAAATATGCATCTGTAGGCACGGCACAAATATCATCTTTGACTGGATCGGTATATTTGTAATTGTGTTTGACAGCATAGTCAAGTTATACTTCTGGTTTTCTTTTTTGGTTTTTGTAAGATGTGAAAATATTGGCGTTCAGTTCAATATTAAAAATGCAACTTCTTATTATCAATTGGACAGCTGTTAATTACTAACTGTTAGTTTCAGTCTGGAGCCAGCTTGTATTTATTTAGAGATGCTTAGAAATGTAAGAATAGACTTTCAAAAAAAAATCTTCTGTGGTAGTTAGATTCAATCCTCTTTAACTGAACATGACTATCTTCTGGAAAACTTGTGTTCCTTGCAAACTATGATTTAAAATAACATATGAGTTCTAATTACAATAATTTTCAGCTTTTGTTATAAAACATTCACATTATTATTTTTATTTGCTTTAAGATGGCATTTTATGCCATTTACAAGCACCAAGATGGTTATTTCCTTTTATAATCTGTATGGTCTATTTACAGGATATATGTAAATCTTCAGATATTTTTTAAATTTAATAAATTTGATTTTAAATCTTAAATCTTAAAGTCATATGTAAATTCACTTTTTTCAAGCTAGAACACTTCTATTAGCCTTCATAAGTCATTAGAAGTATGCTGCTTTTCCAAAGCTGCTAAAAGCTTTTTTTATCAATTGCAAAGAAGTATTTGTAGGGTCAGACACAATAAATAATTCCAAGTACAGAACAATAGTGAATATAAATCAAACAATTACTGAAGCAATTCAATGTGGACATTGTGTTGCTGTATAGTTCCTGGAAACATAAGACAGTCTAAACCCATGAGGTCCTGAAATGTGTTTTCTCCATGAAATTCTAAAAAAATATGTAAACACTTTGATACATAGAAGATAATGAAACAATCAAAAAAATTTAAAAGAGTACTAATTAACTATATTAGGGAACATGGAATGTTTTTATTGTCAGACTGAGTAGGACTACTATAAACACTACCTCACTGCAAAAATGATTTAAAATAATTTTGTTATACTTTAGAAAAGCAATTAAGATTTAATGTACAACTTGATTATTCATTCATGAAACTTGACTAAATCTGATCTTTATTTTACTTCCTTTGTGACATAAAGAAGTTAGCCAGTAGATCATGGAGTTTTTCTTTATGTGCTTTTCCTAGCTAATTCATGTAATAAAGTTGGAAAAGAGTCTATCAAAAACAAACAAACAAACAAAAAATTAGAAATCTCAACCCTTAACACAATTACAAAATGATAGAAAGAGAAGTTTATTCCTCGATGAGATTTCTGCTATTTTGGTTTCAAAATGTCTGTTAGTCATAAATCTTTGTCTGCAGGAAGATTTTTGTAACAAATCTAAACAGAACCCCCATGCACATATCTAAATCCATACTCATAGACTAAATACAGCCATACATTTTGAAAATTAAACATACTCAGTTAAAATCTGATCTATCTAATAATGGCATTAAAGATAAAGAACTGTGAATGATAAGCAATTCAATACTCTGTCCTCATCCTAAATAATCAACATTTACAGCCTCGTAGCAGCCTACTGAACGTGCAAAGAGAAACTTGTTTGATTAATTCTCAGAGTCTTTTGTTTCTTATTATTCTGCTCCAGCTCTCTGTTATGTGACTTTTTCATGAGAGGTCTCCCTACTTCTAGGATTTTACACTATAATAACACCAATGCACAGCTGCGTGTTCCCAGTTTTCACTACAACTTTAATTATAATTAAGCACCAGGTCTTAATCACTAAAGACAACATATAACAAAACTTACACTAATTTAAAAAACTTTTGTATGTCAGGATAAGGTAAATGACATTTGCATAATAATGTCTTTCTTAAAATGCTACCTGAGAATAAGATTCACAATGAATACAGAAATTAAAGGAAATAGGAAAGCCCATAGGTTTCAAACTTTCCAGTACATAATATTATTTTAAGGTAGTACAGGTTATCATGTTTATTGAAATGTAGCACTGTGTATTTGAAGTTCTGCTATTTTTTTCTTTGATTTCAAATGTTAGGTAGACATTAAGTAAGGAGACAGTAGTCTGCATAATGGGGAAAATTATGTAGTCAGACATAACTGGAAAAACAATAATTTAAAATAAAATCTTTTTTCACTGAGGCATTTCATATTTTCATAGAGATTGTTTTCGTAATTTCTTTTTCAATTATCGAAAGAATTCTATTTGTGGTTCTAACTAAATAGTTCCAAGATTTCTAGAAAATTGTTTAGAAGTATCTTATTACATAACAGTAATTACATACAGGCTAACACACATACACCTCCCTTCTTATCCTGCCCCACTTTTGAAATCCAGAATTTAAATATTTAAATTAATTTCTTTTCTTGAAACGACAAATTTCTTCTCTATGATTGCATTTTTTTAATATAAGACCTTTCTTAGATCAAAGAGTGACTGGTTTCTAAACGTGTATTAATCAGTAGATGAAAAAACCATAAAGAAATAAGCCAGTTTCTTTCATTTAGATGTACCCAGGGTATTTCACCTATGTGTATTTGATTATGTAAAACGGATATTGTACTATTGCACACCTTTCTTTAATATTGATCTGTAGTTATACGTAGCACTGCAATATAAATAAACAGTAATATACAGAGAAACTATTTGGAAAAGGATGTTTTACATTCAGGGTAGCCATGGGTACAGAAAACATCTAGTCATTACAAGATCATGGAACTGAACAGCTCCAGCAGTTGCCCAAATTTTTATTGCAATCTTGCATTTTCAAACACAAGCCCATCTGCTGATACAGATATAGAGGTCTCCTATGTGGTTTGGAGCTTTTCCAGTACCCGGAGATCCTGTCAGAAGGACATTCAGCCCCTACAAAGATGTCTGCCAATTTTAGTACTTGAATGTTTTCTGTAAGCCTTCAACTATTCTAAGACACTAACACCACAAAAGAATATTGCATTTAAGAGCTTACCTGCTACAGGTAAAAAGCCACACACAGGCAGAGGCAAATGACTAAAAGGATATTTACAATCAGAGTAAGTCTTAAAATTTTTTGATTTGTCTCCTTAACAAAGGAGTTTTCATTCTAAAGGCTTAATCTTTAGGTGGTCTATGGCACTGAGACTTAGCTAAAGCTGCATGAACATGCTGTTAAAAAGAAAAGAGAAGCCATTAGTTTTGCTGTGTCACAAATACATTTGTGCTACCATCACAAAATGCTATTTTCCTAACCTTTCATTGCTTACTCTTCTTAATATTCATCTCTGTCTAAAACATGTTGCCATATTTATTAAGATAATCTGGCACTGTAAGGTGAACACCTGGACTTTGTAAAGATCATCCACAGAGAAAAATAAATAAATAGTCCTTAAGAATAAGGCAGTTGACCTATACATTGTATCTAATAGATTGAAAACAATTGTGAGTGTGATAGCACAAAAGATACCAAATTTTGAAAAACATCACCTAAATATTTCAGTTTACTCCAAAGTGGTCAAGTGACATTTATGTGAAGAAAGTGTGTTTTAATGTACTCAATACAGCACTTGGTATATTTTGTGACAATGTAGGAGAGCCTGCTCAGTCCTATGGTCAGCCATAACCTGTAGGAGAAACAAGTTTGTCTGAACTGATGTTTATTCTTTCATGAAGCTAAATCAAGTTTCCTGGAGAGGTTTTTTTGAAGATTATTACATTTCTTTGTCAGGATATTATTCCAGAACATTTTCATTTTAGTTAACTTCCTGGGAAAACTGAATTCTTACTACCATATAGAGGCACAGCTTTAGTACTGTTGATTATTATTTTACATTAATCTATCTAAGAACCAGCGCTCCTTATTCAGCCTAAGAACTTTTTGAGGTTGTGTTCTTGAACTGAGCAGTGAACCAATTATTAACTGGATTATCACAAATGGTTATACTTTCAAGATTCAGACTTTTCTATTACCATTTTCCACATAAACTTGCTTTTAGTCAGTCTTTTCATTGTCATGCAATTTATTTTTGATACCAGTTATGTATTATCTGTGCCAAATAATTTTATTTTCTCCAGGAGCAATTAGGGACAGCATCTAAAAGCACAACTTGTATATACACAGCCCAATTATCTATCCCTCATGAATTTCCTTCCCCAAGAGTATGACTTTTTTTCTTTCAGCAACACCACTATCTGCCCATACTTTGTCTTAATGTCATTACATATGACCTTAATACCAGCCTTTAAATTTGAAACGAAGCAGAAAATGAATTAATTTTTTTTTACTATAATTGTTGTCATAAACTGCAAAGCAAATCAATGTATAGCTCATCTACTTTAACATCACCATTGAGACCTGTCTGTTAGTGTCATCCATATACCTATGAAATGTCTAAATTTAAAGATTATCTTTTGTTTCTCTCTGTTTACCCAGGGCACGGTTGTAGCTTTTGGATCCGAGTTAGCAGAACATCAAACTGAAAATAAATAGATTGATTTTCAAATATCTTAGGCACATTTTTACTTTGATGTTATTAATAATATTGTCAAGTCGTGTAGGAAGAAAATTAGGGAGGCAAAAGCCCAGCTGGAGCCTAAATTGGCCACTTGTGTTAAGGATAACAAGAAGAGCTTTTTCAAATATATTAATGACAAGAAAAAGGACAGCAACAACCTTCAATCCTTATTGATCACTGAGGGAAATATAGTAACTAAAGATGAGGAAAAGGCTGAGGTGCTTAATGCCTTCTTTACCTTGGTTTTCAACAGTAAGGCAGATTGTTCTCTGGACAACTGGTCTACTGAAGCGGTGGATAGGGGCAGGGTGCAATACAGCCCCCCTGTCATCGAGGAGGAAGAAGTAAGAGACCTGCTGATCCACTTGGATCCTCCTAAGTCTATGGGGCCTGATGGGATCCACCCTAGGGTGATGAAAGAGCTGGCGGATGAACTTGCTAAGCCGCTTTCCA